>VKHL01000053.1:24467-125989 GCA_015146655.1 Ochromonas danica | reverse complement strand
ATGTTCACTAACAGCGTTTTGTGACTTTGCTAATCATCAAAATTGGTTTTTAAAGCTATTTTCATGAGTTTGGTGTAGATGTCTGGTTTCGAGGGACAGACAAAAAGTTGTGTGTTGTGTGAAGTTAAAGCCTCTGTTCAGTGTTCATCACACACACTCTCTCTCACTCTCTCTCATCAAAACATCTTCACAGTCAAATCAATTCTCTTCAACCAACAAGAGATCTCTTACATCAGCAACAAGATTCTCTTAAATCAGGAATTATGCCTTCAAACAACAAGAGAAAAGCAAGTGAAATTCAAGGTATTTTATTTTTTCTACTTCTTCCCAAAAACAAATATTTTCTTCTCTCATCGTTGTTGCATTACCGCCGATCGTAGGAAATGATGTCAAGAAGTTTGTCGAGGACTGTCGAACTAAGTTGGCAGATTTTGATAAGAATCAGCGCGTCAAGCTCATGAAAGCTCTTAAAGAAATGGTTGACGAAGAAATGGAAGCGGGTGAACTGGAAGCTCGCACTGAGTCATTTCGAAGAGACATGTTGAAAACACTCACACCCGAAAACTACTTTGATGATTATGACAGTGGTGATAAGGGCGATGGTGAGAACAATAATGATGCGAAACGAGTCATCCCTCCAGTATTATTCGACCTTGCCAAGAATCTGAAATGCACTAACTCTCACTTCGAGCAGGCCAACGCCACCATCTACTCAATCGTTACTATTGATTTTGGTCGATTCACCGTCACTTGCGAGTACAGTGGTCACAATGATGGATGTGATAGTCCCGCCTACACTGTCAGATGTGGTCGTGCCTGGGAGGTCTCTGAAGAAGATCCTCACTTCACAAAAGAGAATCTGGACGAAGTGTTCGAGCCTATCAAGGAGCATCTACCAGGTGTGGACGTGGAGATGTTTCGCAAGTTCATTGGTTCTGTGTTTCCTGAAGATTTTCTATTCTAATTGAGATGCTTTATCCTATTGAAAGTATTACTTCCAAGACTGGTATCGATAACGCAGAACTATGTGATCAAACGTTTGTGGGTTATTGGTTGGTGTGACGCAATTGGAAATGATGGCTTGATGGAGTTTGATGGAGGAGGTGCAATCAGTGAAAGTGTAATTCCACAGTCCAAGTAAACACCCACCTCAGCAGCAAGAAAACTCCCACCAGAGTCCCAAAACTTAACTTCAACAAAGTTTGATCTTTTCCTTCTCTTAGTCTTTCTTTACAAACCTCAAAGCACTTGCCAAAACAAATGATGACGGAAAGAAGTTAACAGTGGTTACTTCTAAGAGCTCTTGCTTGGTGGCGATAGGACCTCTAATTTCATATTGACAGATTTCAAAAAACAAAGCATCATTTTGCTATTTAAATTTCGGAATCAATTCAGAAGTAAACCAAAATTTTGCACTTTTTGCTGGACATCTGACATGACACTTGTTCAACTAGCTGCATCTGCTCACGGTAGTACATGTCTCTTGTGAGGCGAGAGTTGTGGATGATGGCAACTCTTTCATCATCATCATCATCATCATCATTATCATCATCATCATCATCATCATCATCATCATCATCATCATCATTATCATCATCATCATCATCATCATCATCATCATCATCATCATCATCATCATCATCATCATCATCATCATCATCATCATCATCATCATCATCACCATCATCATTCAGATCATCTTCCTCTTCGTCATCTTCTTCTTCATGATGATCATCAGTGACAACAATGGATGGAAAGATAGTTTGATCCATCATCTAGTAGGTTCAACTTTTACTTTAACTTTACGAGCTGGTCGTGCTGCAGCTCCCGCGTATCGGAGATGTGACATGGTGATTATGTTCACTAACAGCGTTTTGTGACTTTGCTAATCATCAAAATTGGTTTTTAAAGCTATTTTCATGAGTTTGGTGTAGATGTCTGGTTTCGAGGGACAGACAAAAAGTTGTGTGTTGTGTGAAGTTAAAGCCTCTGTTCAGTGTTCATCACACACACTCTCTCTCACTCTCTCTCATCAAAACATCTTCACAGTCAAATCAATTCTCTTCAACCAACAAGAGATCTCTTACATCAGCAACAAGATTCTCTTAAATCAGGAATTATGCCTTCAAACAACAAGAGAAAAGCAAGTGAAATTCAAGGTATTTTATTTTTTCTACTTCTTCCCAAAAACAAATATTTTCTTCTCTCATCGTTGTTGCATTACCGCCGATCGTAGGAAATGATGTCAAGAAGTTTGTCGAGGACTGTCGAACTAAGTTGGCAGATTTTGATAAGAATCAGCGCGTCAAGCTC
The DNA here is from genome assembly GCA_015146655.1 of Ochromonas danica. Lineage (NCBI taxonomy): Eukaryota > Chrysophyceae > Chromulinales > Chromulinaceae > Ochromonas > Ochromonas danica. The sequence continues at coordinate 123,676 of VKHL01000053.1, read as the reverse complement.
ATGAAAGCTCTTAAAGAAATGGTTGACGAAGAAATGGAAGCGGGTGAACTGGAAGCTCGCACTGAGTCATTTCGAAGAGACATGTTGAAAACACTCACACCCGAAAACTACTTTGATGATTATGACAGTGGTGATAAGGGCGATGGTGAGAACAATAATGATGCGAAACGAGTCATCCCTCCAGTATTATTCGACCTTGCCAAGAATCTGAAATGCACTAACTCTCACTTCGAGCGGGCCGATTACCATGTCTGCTCAGAAGTTACTATTGATTTTGGTCCATTCACCGTCAGTTGCGACTACAATGGAGACAATGAGGGATCGGGAAGTCTCTGCTACACTGTCACATGTGGTCGTGCCTTTGTGGTCTCTAACGAAGATTGTCGCTTCCCAGAAGAGAATCTGGACAAAGTGTTCGAGCCTATCAAGGAGCATCTGCCAGGTGTGGACGTGGAGATGTTTCGCAAGTTCATTGGTTCTGTGTTTCCTGAAGATTTTCTATTCTAATTGAGATGCTTTATCCTATTGAAAGTATTACTTCCAAGACTGGTATCGATAACGCAGAACTATGTGATCAAACGTTTGTGGGTTATTGGTTGGTGTGACGCAATTGGAAATGATGGCTTGATGGAGTTTGATGGAGGAGGTGCAATCAGTGAAAGTGTAATTCCACAGTCCAAGTAAACACCCACCTCAGCAGCAAGAAAACTCCCACCAGAGTCCCAAAACTTAACTTCAACAAAGTTTGATCTTTTCCTTCTCTTAGTCTTTCTTTACAAACCTCAAAGCACTTGCCAAAACAAATGATGTCTGAAAGAAGTTAACAGTGGTTACTTCTAAGTTTAGCTCTTGCTTGGTGGCGATAGGACCACTAATTTCACATTGAAAGAATTCAAAAAACAAAGCATCATTTTGCTATTTAAATTTCGGAATCAATTCAGAAGAAAAACAAAATTTTGAACATTTCAACATGTGACGAATCCCAACAAGAATAAGGTACCATTAATTCGGAACAAAGCATAATTCTGATTGAAGTTGAAATGAGGATATTGTTACTTTTGTGTGTCTTGTGCGATCTTTTCTTTTGGTGTATTGATGTGGTATAGCTACTACATTACGTTACTGCTACAGTTTATAGGGGAGTGTTATTGCAGGTAGTGCTAGCCTTCTTCTACCACTACCCACTACCTAACACCACCTAGTTTTTACTATAACCACATCTACTACCTACACTATTACTATTACTACAACTACCACACCTTCATCTGCCATCTCATCTCTGCGAATAGATAGCAATGGTTCTCTTTGCCGAGTAGACCTCATAGTCTTGGAAGCTGAACAATGGACGATCATTGGGCAAGTCAGAATAGTTTGCACAACATGGCATAACAATCGCCATCTTCTCATCTTTGAGACGAGACCAAAACTCATTTAATGGGGCATGACTATGACATGCTACCACTATACTAATCCCTCTACCACTACCCTCCTCCTGCTCCACATCATCCTCCTCCTGCTGCTGTTGGTCACATGAAGTTGTTGTTGTTGTAGTCTTCTGCCAAGAGGGTATGATAAAGTCCTCACTCTTCATTCTCATTTGATGGGATCGACTATTATAGTCTTCTCCTACCTCAATGGCCTCTAGCAGAGGGTCAATGGAATAGTATACCCAATGCTTGGGGAAGTATAAACAACAAGCTGCTGCACAGAATGCCTTCTTACCATCTCCTAATACAAACACTCTTACCGGGGTAGGAGTGGTAGTCGTAGCAGGAGCAGGAGGAGGAGGGTAGATGGAGCCATAGACCATCTTCATCCCTCTCTCTAGACTATCTACCATAGCCATAGCTTCACTCACTTCTTTACTATACCTTGACCCCATAGCGGTAGTGTCAGTTAGTAAAGAGAGAAGGGGGTCTTGAGGGGGTAGTACCCTACACCACGTGATAAGACGACTGAGGTAGAGACCAGAAGGGAAGGGGAACTCTACCTCTCCTACGATAAGAGACTTGGATGAGTAATGAGTATTACGTATAATGTCATTAGTAGTAGTAGTGGGAGTCATCCTTGGTGTCTTAGTGGTGGAGGAGGTGGTGGTGGTGGTGGTGGAGGAGGAGGAGGAGGAGGGTAGTGGTGGGGGTGTCTTGTCTCCATCTCCCCCTCCCCTCTGCTGTATCAATTGTATCTCTCTTAGAATGGTATGATGTCTATTAGCAGGCAGTATTGGATGACCTTCACTGTCTACACCTAATTCAAACCTCATTGACAGACTCTTACCCATCCAGACTCTCTGATGGAGTCTAGACTGTGTCAGCTGTGCATCTGCTAGACTGTTGTACTTCACCCACACTGTCCCTCTTGCCCTCCGCTGAGAGAGATCCACTGCAGAGGGAATAGACCATTCTGATAGGAGAGACATGACTTCTTCATCTGAAGCATGCTTAGAGAAGCCACGGCAATATAAGACATCACTTTCTTCGCCTGATAAAGACTTGATCAAGTCTTGTTTCAGATATGATTGATAACTCATGTCATCTGCTGATTATGATTGGTCAAACCCGATGTCCTTTGTCATTGTTTTCTATTATCTGTTTTACGAACACTAAACAGCTCCTTCGTAGTCTAATGGTTAGGATATGAGATTCTCATTCTCGAGATCCGGGTTCGATTCCCGGCGAAGGAACACGAACTTTTGCTGAAACATTATTATGTCTCCTGCACCACAGATGACTGCTCTGGCTGATGTGATCTGGGCACTATTTTTGTTGCATAATGATGTCATAATGAGATCTGATAGAAGGGAGATGTTGTGTGTAATGACAATGGATAAAGACTTGGATAATAGACTAGGACTGTCTCTTAGAACTATAGTATCCTGGTCTACCTAGTCTAGTTGTGTACTACTGTATTACTAGCTAGTCTACAATTAGACCAATTCCAACACTGTTGACTAGTAGTAACAACAGTTATACTAATAGTGATAATAATAGTAGTGATTAGACAAGTTAACTCTTTCTCTGTCACTAAACATCATCATTAATATCATCATGAACAACAACAACAACAACAACAATAAGAAGAGGAAGGTGTGACTGTCTCTAACACAACCTAATCTATTATTATTTCATAGTGAACACTAAAAAAACAACACCAAGAACAACACCAACAATAACAACCATAACTGAGTTGAGAGTGTCTAATGGATAGATAATGCTGACTACTCCCCTCCACGCACTACCTCCTCCTTCACTACCCCCGCCACTGATGTTACTGATGACGCTGCCGCTTCTTCATCTTCTTTTCTCAATTCTTGCTCGACTAAGAATTCCAAATCATCCACACGTGCACCTTGGATAGTATCCACTCGGCTACCACTACGATACACATAGAAGGTAGGCACACTCTTAATACCAATATCCTTCAACAACATGAGCGCATCTCGTGAGCTATCTGCATCAATCATATAGAAGGAAGCACGATGATGATGTTTCTCAGCTAGTGCGTAATAGTGAGGTGCAGCTTTCATACAAGGACGACATTTGCTCTTCTGGAAATCAATTACGACTAGACGAGAGGTTGGATTTTGACTAGTTAGAGCATCATATTCTGCTCGACTTCCTATCGTAGCAATACAGGATGGAGTAGGAGGAGGAGTAGGAGGAGGGGAAGTGTTGGAGTCAGTGGTAGAAGAGGAAGAGGAGGCTAGTCGAAAAGATGAAAATGAATATGATACTGTCCTCTTCTCTCTTGAAAAAGATCTTAAAGAGTAAGGAGAGATGCTTATAGTATGTCTTCTTACTTGTCGTAGAGAGGAGGTGTAGGAGGTATAGGAGGAGGTGGTAGTGGCTAAGGTGAAGAAGAAGAGGTAGAACAGAGAGAAGGAGAAGGTAGTCAGTAGAAGTGACCTCATGGTTTTTCTCTACTATTATTATAATCCTTTCTACTGACAAGAGAGAGAGAGAGGATTGTGATGAAGGTCTTCTTCTTCTTCTTTTTCTTCTTCTGCAGCAACAGAACAGCAGCAGCAAGATGACTTGTTGTTGTTGATTTTCAACCTCACCACCAGCAGCAGCAGCAGCACTTGAGCAGAACATCCGCAAAATGAAATAAACAGAGCCAAGCACCGAAAACACAAAAATCCTACTCTGCCGATAAATCCGCTTTCCCCAACCCGCAAAATCGACATTTCCCCGCAATGCGTGGGAAGTGTGTGTATTTTCTTATCGTTTTCTTGTGGATATTGATCACTATCGTCATAGTAACTAGAGAGATAGAAGCATAAGCCAATTCAGATGTTAATTATCATCACAATACAAGGCACTAACAGCATTAACCATCTCTGTTCACAACATACAGACATCTTATTGATATAATGAAGAATAAATGGAGAGATAACAGCTACTAGACTTGTCGAGGCATGGGGTTGTCTTGATGCTCTTCATCGATATGGACTAGGAATAAATTCCAGCGATGCACTAGGACAGATGACAAACATGCTATGAGGAAGAGCAGTAGACCTTCATTAGAGGAGGAGAGAGCCTTGGAGAAGGGTAAAGACATGATGATAATGATCGAATGATAATGACAACGAAAGAGGAGATTTCTTCAGCTTTTGCAGTGAAAAGGTCGGACAGTCTAGCTGTGACTGACAGGGTGGGACAGAGGATATAGTAGGGCTATACTCTACTCCCTATCTACAACAAGTGACTGCTAGTCCCTGCTGTCCCTATGCTACATTTTGTATGTAATGCTGATATCAATTCTGGTCTCACAGTTTCCCCAACTCTTGTATGTGATACAGCATATCCATTTAAGTTGAATGATGGGAGATTGAAAATAATCACAAGTTAAATGAATTGGTCATCTTTGAGATTGCAACTATTATCTTCTTCAGTGGCTATTGAGACAAGGAAGCTCTCCCTACCTGGAACTCTCCATCTTTGTTTATGAGACGATGGATGTTTCAAGCACCGAAAAGCCACTTTAGCCAGGTTTAGCCAGGTTTAGCCCGAGCTGTTGAGAGTTGCCCAGCTGAGCAGGGCTGACCTGGGTCAAGATAATCATAATCAAAGAGAAAGAAGCTTTCGTTAAGAAAAAGAAAGAGAAAGAGAAAGAATGGGACCAGCTCATTCATTAGTTGTCAATAAAACACACAAGAAATTATGTATTGTTACTTTTAATAATGCAGACCTTATTTACAATTGTGAGTCCCCCTGCCCTTCTCCTAACCCTCCTTCCTAACAAATTGCTTTTCCTTATTTTCCCTCTATTTATTGATTTTTTTGGTGGTACTATAGCCTACTATGCGATGTATGTCATTGAACCAGGAGAGACGAAAGAAGTTCAAGCTGCTTCTGATCCTATCGGATTGAAGATTGCTATCGTCTATGATGCTGCACCTGATGAGCAACAACTTCTCTATCAGAGATGGCAAGTGAAGAATGGTTCAACTCTCACAGTGACCTATATGAATGGTGGAGATATCTCTACCTTTGGAGGTAAGCTCATGAGGGAAAGACAATAAAACTGAAAAATGAAGAAGAAGTAGGAGTATCTTTCACTTCTGTATTTGATGTCAATGAAATCTACTGAAGATACGTTTACTTCTTCAATATGACAACAAAACTGAAAAAGGAAGAAGATATGAGTGTCGTTCACTTGATTTCTGTGTGTATGCATATATGAAAGATACTTTTACTTCTTCAACATGACTATAAAACTGAAAGATACCTTAACTTTTCAGTCTCTCTCCCTCTCACTGACACTGTCTAACGATGATGATGATGGTCTAGATGGCACATCCAATCAAGGCAAAGGGAAGATAAAAGAACGAGATGCTTCTGCTTTTGCTGTTGTTGTCGAGGCATTAACCTATCAAGCTCCTATTACTCGTGCTACCACAAAGAAATGAGAAATGGCTCTTCCCTTCTTCTTCTTCTCTTCCTGTCTCTTCTTCTATGTCATGAATGCTCATCTATGAGGAGATGATGAGGTAGGAGGGATTTAGAGAGCGAGAGAGAAAGAGAGTGAGAGGTATCCGTGGATCAATAGGGGAGTATGTAGTGCCCTTAGATAAGTAGAATAGTTGTCGTTGTTGTTGCTGTCTTTTCTTTCTATCTCTCCTTCTTCATAGATCTACTGCTTCTTCTTCTGCTTCTTCTTCTTCGTCTTGGTGAAGAGTTTTTGATTGGTTGATGATCATCTTCCCTTTGTGTTGTTGATGATATTGTATTGGTAGATGTGATGGAAGGAGGTATGGTGGCACTCGAAAAGTTAAATAATATCACTGCACTACTCTACTTGATCCATGAACTACTCACACGACAACTTCCTAGTGCTATGACCACCTAAGAAACACACGCTGTGTGCTACTTCCACCTGTTAGTATTCCCCAGATTAGCATAATCTCTAATTCTCTTTTCAAGTGGATCAAACTCCATTAGTGCTATCCTGTTGAAGCTAAATACAAGCTACTTTATGGGGGTAGGTTGGTTGTGTAAATGTCGGATGTGTGCTGCAGCTACCTGTGCACAAGAGCTCAGAGATTGATAACTTAAGAGGGAGTGACATCACTACCCTTTCAACACTGCGTGAAGGAAATTATTTCTGGTTTGTGATCGGTGATCATCCTACTTTATCCCAATCATAATCAACCGGTCTTCCTTACCGTTCCATTATCTCTGAGGTTTTGTCCTTTAGGGTGAGCGGAGAGGATATACAAGAGAAAGAGAAACATGAACCAGCCTCCCCCTTCTCCGTCACCCTTCTATGGGAATAACCTCGAACAATGGGTTGAGCATTTCAGGTCAGTTATGAGATGAATTGATTTGAGAGAGTTTTGATTGATTATGTTGTTGTAATGGTCGTTCTCTCTCCCTCTCTTGTCTCTTATAGATTGTCAGAGATGGTCTTGATGATACTAGTGAATGATTATGAAGCAAGGAGCGTCGAGGATCTTATTGATTGGGTGTTTGATGATGGAAGATTGTTGAACCAGTTCAAGGAGTGTATCAGTGAAGAGGATTGTGTCAAACTGGATGTGGCTATACCGTTGACACACCCATATCCTCCTCCACCTCCACCTTCATCTCAATCTCTATCTTCTCCTCCACCTCCACCACCTCCATCTCAATCTCTATCTTCTCCTCCACCTCCACCTTCATCTCAATCTCCTCCTCCTCCTACATCTCGCCCTCACTCTCCTACAGCGGCAATAGAAGCAAAAGAAGAAGACGGAAGAGAGGGAGAAATAGTTGACTTAGCACTTCTCTTCGATTGCAGTTACCTAATGGTTCACCACTTTAATCGGTTACAACTTGGACTTGCAGGTCTAACAGCTTTCTTCGAAAACACCTCCAACGTTAATCTTCGCATTGCAATCATCGGTTATGATCACAATAATGTTCACGGAGAAAATTTTGATAATGGCGACCATATCATACATTTAAATAACCTTGCAGAACTGGCGGGAAATAATGTGATCGACGAGGGATTATATCAACCTGATCTTTTAGTTGGATTATGGGCAGCTTATACTTTGAATTGGACGAATGCAAGAAAGGTGCTGTATCATCTAGCCCCCTTCCCCATGATATCAGGATTTGATGTTAATGTGATAGAAGGACTAAATGGTCTAGGAGTTATGATGTCCTCTGGACATATAGTTGAGGGGCTATATCAAGACGTTGGTAATATCGCTGTTGACGATCGGGGATTGGTTAATGTGGCTAGTTTAATGGATAGTATAAGTGAGGCGGTTCGTGACTCTTTCTTACTTCCTCTTCCTCTCTGATAAGTTTTCTTTTTCTTCTTTTGGCTAATTCATTAGCTTTAGTGTAGTTGTTAGCTTTTTGGCCCATTTTCTCAGTGCAGTCGTCTTCGGTATCACACATGTAATTATTCCTTTGTCTGCCTTTACCCCTATTGTTCATATTGTGCTCCCATCACATGAAAGTAATTGGGGAGGCTTCCATCTCCTCCCCATTATTCTATCCTATTTTTAATTTCCCTGTTATTGCTGGATTCTTCAGCAATCTACTCTTCAAGATCTTCATAGCTAGTGGTGGTTTGGTTTCTCTGTTTTGGGGTATGATGGTATTCATTTATACTATTGGGCTGCCGTAAATCTCAATTCTTTGAAAACAGTGGTCGACTTTGTTTTATTTGGTTTTCTCTTTGTTTCTTGTGTTATTGAGTTTTTGCATGTTTCGGAGCAAACACATAGTGTTGAAGTGGTGAACACGTAGCAGCTGAACAATCGAATTAGTCCGATGGAATACTGTAGTTGTAATAGCGCTAGAAACATCCCAGTTGTATTCATCCCTGTAGTGCTGCTGTCTGTTATGTGCTGTGTGATATTCGTGCTAGCTATACTCATAAAGGAGAAATGGTTACAAATGACAGCAGCGAATTGTTGGTAATATATTACTGTATGTATAATTAAGTTAGTTGTATATATAATGGACGAAAGAGCAAGAGAAAAGGAGGCGAAGAGACAGAGGTTACGCAGAAGAGGTTATTGGCTCATTTGTGGACCATGCCAGGGAGAGCGACTTTCTCACCTTACTTTCTCTTCTACGACATGTCGTAATAAGATGTTAACTGATCAATCAACTACTATTACTACCACTACAGAGAAAGCATGGCTAATGTAGGTCCATGTCTTCTTCTTCTAACTACAGTAGCTTTACCACAGACAAAAGACAAGACATGACGTGAGCGGGATGTGATGGTAAACAAGCAGAAGGAGGGGGATGAGACTGTCTATAGTAAAGCAAAGGAGAGATGATATATTATCGTTATTGAATAGAAATGAAGTGGTAGAGTAGTCGATATTGACATTGAATCTCTTTCATCATCTCTTGAGCTCGACAACCTTCATTACTTACTAAGACAAAGTCATCCATACCACTACCGCCACTCTCACAACCATCATCATCATCATATAAGACTTCTTGACCAGCACAAGAAAGAAAATCAAAATGAAATAAAAGACGTAAATCAGCTTTCCAAGAAAGATGTTGTAAAGTATGACAAGCTGTGAGGAGACTGAGTGTGCCTCCATCATTCATCATACGAGTGAAGACCTCTACAGAAGATTGTAAGTCAGGTGGAGTAAATTGAGGTTGATAGTTGCCATAGGGAATAAAGGCCATGCGGATAGTCATTTGATGTCCATAGAGTGTGTGTAGATGAGTAAGAAAGCGTTGAATCTTCTGCTTGCTATGTGCGATATTCTGACAGTGATGAGGATCGAGACACTGACAATTCATTAAGAAGACGATGTCTACAGAGTCATAGTTCTCTATAGATAATAACAATAATAATAGCAATAATAAAACAAGTCAGATAAGACAGACAAGGACATGAAATGAATGGGTGAGATTAGTCAGTAGTCTAGTCGTTCATAGGAAGGAATAGAGACACAGAGAGACAGAAGGAGTAGAAATTTCTTTATCATATTCATCTTTATTTTCACAGGGAAGTTGACAGGTAGACAGGAGGTAGTCTGGGCAGAGAGGTTAGAGAAGGAGGCTTACCTAAGGAATGCTTTTCTATCATAGCAAAGTCTTGATCAAGTTCCACATCCTGAGAGAGGACATCCATTTCTTCTATGAGATGATGAAAGGAGGTATTCTTTTGTGTTGATGGGATAGTAGAAAGTAGATTTGAGAGGGAAGAGGAAGAGGAAGGCCAGGAGAGAGAGAGAGCGCTCATCCAGAGAGAAGACACAATGCGGAATGATGGACGAGACAGACTGACAGACAAGACAGCAACAGACCGCACAGCACTCTCGAGAGAGAGAGACAGAAACTTCTGTGAGAAAAGAACCAAATTTTGAGTTAAAAATCGAAAATTCATGCCTCCCACTCACACAATATCAACTCTAATTTCGGATTTGTAATGTTTGATATGAATTGCGACTTTATATCAAGTCCAATCAATTAGATCTTCAATCAATCCATCTCCTTGATAAGAAAAGCAAGTCTCATCTGCTGTTGATCAACCAGAGCAACCATTTCCACATCTGCAGGAGGGGACTGGGTGTGACTGCTACTACAACTGTCATCAAAGTGGTCTTCATGATCTTCCTCAGAAGAGAAGTCCAGCTTCACTCCTCCTATTGGGCTATTTCCATTGGAGACAGCAGTTGGGGGAGGGCTCAGAACACGCGAAGAGTTATGCAGACGTTGATTCTCGCCAGATACTTGTCGACTGCTCGAAGCACTTGTCGTAGCACTGCGCGCAGATGAAGGAGTATGGCTCTGAGGTGATAGATAATGCGATCGACAAACAAACTTGCGAGCATTGGGCATTCCAACTTCACGTCCATCATACGAATGCCAGTTATGACCTCCTGACCCGGCAGCAGAGATTGATTTCATAATACGAAGCACCTCAGCAGCTTCCGAGTCGGAAGTCAGAGTGTAGGCTCCACACTCCACTTCAGATAGATTAATCATCTTTTTTGATTCTTGAACATTAGGACGAGGAATGCTCTTCCTGGTGCTTTCTTTCCCTTTAGGGGGCACCAAGCATTCGATCAGATGGTGGAAGAGATAGGCACGAATGAGCAAGTGTTCGACATTCTCCATCATACCCACAATGATCTCCGCTTGTTTAATTACGATGACAGTGGCTGTGACCAAATCATCGCGATGACCTTGCTTGCGCTCTATGATGGCGTCTTTGCGGATATACATGGACTTCTCATCCAGTCCCTGCACCAGCTCTTGCAAAACGTTAAAGCGACTCCAGAAGGTCTTTTCTTTGGGTTTAGAGCCATCTTTTCCTTTAATTTGGGGTGGTATGGGCAGCGAAGGGGGAGGCGGAGGAGGACCAAAGATAGAAATGCTCTCTGCATAGAGCAAGTTGACATTGACTCTCAACGTGTGAACAAGCAGTTCTAATATAAGAGCATTGATTGGTATCTTCTCCAAAAACAGCAGCGCCTTTTCGATTTCTTTCTTAGCAGAGAACTTGAAATGAGAAGTCGAATGAAGAGCATCACCCGATGTAGAGGAAATAGAGAGTGGCGAGAGAGATCGTGGAGGAGGAGAAGACGATCCATCATGATTGACCTCGCGATCATTTTCATCATCGATGTTATTCTGCATAACAACTGCAGCAGCTTGCATCCAAAGCTCTTCAATCTGTTCTTGTAACGCCATGCAGGTTTCTTTGTTAACACAAAGTCGATGCGTTGGTACTGACGGAGTGTTCATTTCGGTTCGTACATGCAAGAGACTAGGCGGCTCATCCTCAAAAAGGGAATTGTTCTCACCATGAGATGATGCAGTGGAATTCATTGGAGCGTCAAGATGCAAAGAAGGGGGTCGATCTTTAAATTCCACACTGCTCTGATGATCGTGCTGCTGTTCATTGGATTTTCCACTAGAAGGGTCCACCGCATCTAAATCTATTGGAATAGGCGACTGGGATGACACTTCATTTGTATCTTTTCCATCATCCAAGCCATGGGAGACCGCACTTTGTTTAAGAAGAAGATCATGAAGGCCATACCAACACATAAATGCATCCAATGTCAAGTCTGGACAAGTCTTTCGAAAAGAAATCATATCAGTTAATAGCGCTGGCATACAGACGTGATATTGCAAGAAAGGATTTCGACCTCCTAACGAAGGTAGAGTAGTATTGGTTGCCGATGCTTTCTTTCGACTTTCATACTTAGCAGCAATATGTTGCTGTAATGAGATCAAATCTGAAGTCAAAGGTACTCGACGAGCTAACCAAACTCCTCCAATATTATTCAACTGCTCAATTAGATTCACTCTTTCTTCTGATGTAATTGACTTGTCATCATCTGTTGAAAGCGTGCTACTAGCTGCATTGTTGGTGACAAGACAGTGAACGCCTTCTCCCTTCACCGAATGACAAAAGTCAATCATTTGAAGCTTCTGTTGTAAGATTGAGTGGTCTAAGTTAGGATATGTCAATTGCGAGTTCTGAAGAATATCTTCCCACAACTGGCGGGCGTATATAGGTGTACTTGTATCATTGATGACAATGCCTTTCGCCTCGTCACCCTTAGCATTTACTTCTTGTTCTCTTTGCCTTTCACCTTCTCCTATCGTAGCGTTGATCGGAGGGACAGCAAAGAAAGGTAAGTTATTGCTGTTAGCTTCTTCTTCCCTATCATCTGAGCCCACTCCCTCTGAAATCTCATGTAATACCTGCTGCCATAATTTAATCACAAAAGAGAGACGAAGCTGAGGTTGGAACGAGAGGACAACCGAAAGATGCTCCATGAAGTTCTCTATTCGATCCTTCTTTCGTTGTTTGCCTCCCTCTGGCAAAGTCACTCCCGGAGCTCCATTAGCGGCAATACCATTGGAATCATGATGATGTTCAAATAAATATGACAATACAGCAGCAAGTCTGCTTTCTTCTTGTCTGCCTTCATCCACAGAGAAGTTTCTTGAATAACCAGTAGAAGAATTGACATTACCTTGATTGGACATTTTCCTCGAAGGTGGTACAGGAGAAGGGAAGCGAAGATCAGGTGAAAATGACATGCCATTCGAAGGAGGTGGTGGTGGAGATGCTACAGGGCTATTGTTCTGCATATTAGAAGTAACATATTGCATTGTTTGTTGATATGACAAATAGTCATCATTCATCGCTAAAGCTTTTTTGGTTTCTTCAGAAAGCTGTAAAAGAACATCACTGCCTGATGTTCCAAGAGAGGATTGAGAGATGGTACCATCAGTATTATTCTGACTATCCAGTGTTATCTCTGACGACAAGTCTACAGCTTTCAATAGCTGCAGAGAAGAAGAGATGAACAATACCAATAACTTGCGAACATTCTGAGAGCGCCAAGCAATAGTTTCTAACATTTCCAATATTGTTTTCCCTTGATTAGTTGCTACAGCCTTAACCATATGAACACCACCTCCATCAGAAGAACTCAACGGCAAAGAAGCATTAGCATTCGGTGATACTGCAGATCCAACAACCACATTGTCTCTTTCGACATAGGACAGACTATTGGTGGTGTAGGAAGGAACGAGACGAAAATGAAAGTAAGGTTGTCGACTACCAACAAAGGTAGAGTATGTTTCATGATCTAAAATCGCCTGTTGAATACGTTCTCGAAAAGTTAGTTGTACTTGTATTCCACTAATAGTAACCAGATTATATCCTTTACATCGATCAATAGTTAGATTCTTGGCCAGATAAGAGCAGAATTTAGGTGCGAATAATTGGGTCAGTAGATACCTTGTCTTGGTAGGCAAAGCAGAGTCTTGACTACTAGATAGATGCTTCTGATTAGCAAGCCAATTATTGATATCATAGTCATAATAATCCACCACTTCTGTTGTAAAATGTTCACCTAGAATAGGTCGTATATGATCTGCATTAATTGTTGCCAATCTTCTTAAATAAATCTTACGAATAGTATCAAAGAAGAATAAAGACTTCTTCTTTGCTACATTATCATAAAGGAAGCATTCATAGCTTACACTCTTCCCTTTCTCTGGACGAACTATTAATTCATCTTTCTTAGAAGAGACTGATCTAGACAAAGCTCTGGATACCATTGGGGATACAGTAGATTGTGCTGCATAATTAGTAAATCCAACGGTCACTTCTGTAACGTCATTCTCTGCAGGTAGTACATCATAAGCATATAAGACAGGTAATGGTAATTTCATAAATTCCATTACAGCTTGAACAGCAATAATAAAAGCTGATTTTATATTAATTGATAAATTCGAATTTAATATCGTATTACTACTATTTGGAAGATATCCATTACTATTTTTATCTGTTGTAGATCGTGTAGAAGATCGTTTATAAAAACAGACAATAATATGATGATGTAATAAGGTATGAATCCAATTCCTTCTTAGAGAGGAAAAAGCAGATGGAGAGTATTTATATCGATAATCTCCTTGTCCTGTTTGACGTACTTCTAAAGCAAATTGTAAACCACGATAATTAATATCTTCTTTCTGACTGGAATGTGGATAAATAGTCCAATTAGCAAAGAGACGACGTAGACCATTTTCAATGTCAGCGATAAAAGTCTCCCAATCAGTCACAAAGGTATGATCCACAAACCTGTCCATTATCATCATCATCATCATCATTGTTATCATCATCATCATCATTGTCATCATCATCATCATCATTGTCATCATCATCATCATCATTGTTATCATCATCATTATCATCATCATCATCATTGTTATCATCATCATCATCATTGATATCATCATCATCATCATCATCATTGTCATCATCATCATCATCATCATCATCATCATCATCATCATCATCATTGTTATCATCATCATCATCATCATCATCATTGTTATCATCATCATCATCATCATCATCACAAATAAATTAGTAAAATTATTCCCACCCTATATACATAGTAAAGAAAGAATGAGGAATTACTGTACCTGCTGGATTCATTTGTTTCTACTCCATCAACACCATCATTTGGAGTATAGGAACCTTCACCTTCTTCTACTTCTTCGTCTTGGATTTCTTCTGTGGTTATAGTAGTGGGATGGTCCTTGTCATTAATAGCAATCATCTCATTAGGAGAAGGTAAGGATGTGGTCTCCATTCAGCGACAGAGAACAGTGACAGTGACTGAAAGACTGAAAACGATAGGAAAAGGTATCTTTCACAGTTTGGACAACTGAAAAATAAAAGAAAATAAAGAATGAAATGATCTGATCTCACCTCAATAAGTCAACCCCCAAAGAACAACAGCCAACAACAATCGCGTTCTTCTTCCTCCTTCCCACAACAACAACCTTTAGAAAACTCACACTTTGTTAGTAAATACTCTAACCTTCTGAGTTTATAGTTCTGAATCGTTCATTTCATTACTATCTTGCGTGGAAGAGGTAAAATACCACTTTTACCCATTTTACCGTATTTGGACATTTGTTCACTCTTGAGCAAGCAGCAGAATCAATTGGATGATCGAAGATGCAACAAGTCAATAGATTATGGTTGACAATATGCACGACCTATTTCCTAGGGTTTTCCTATAGTCTGAGATTTCATCCTAGCCCTCTCTTCTCTCATCATCATCATGTTCATCATCCTCGTCACTATTCCCGTCATACCAGCAGCTGCTATGCAGCAAGAGGAGGAGGAGGACAGCAGCAGGGGGAAGAAGAAGTGAGAGGAAGTCATTATCTGAGAAAGATAGTCGCTGCCCTAGGACTGTCTGCTACACTCTTCTACTCCTCTCCTCCGCTACCTTGGACCAGCACTACCTCCTCGCTCACCTCCGCTCATGCAACCACTACTACCCCTCCCCCTGCTACCCAGCAGTCACTACTACAAGGATCAGGAGGAGGAGGAGGGAGGTACCCTCTCTTCCAAGAAGGTTGGCAGCTCGTCGCTGACAACTTCTATGACCCTTCCTTCCAACTAGACGATTGGAATCACCTCTATCTCACAAGTCTAGACAAACTCTCTCATAGAGGTAGTGGTAGTGTAGCGGAGGTGGAGGAGGTGGAGGTGGAGGTACTTCAAGAGGCTATCTCTAGTCTACATGATAAATACACTCGATGGTTAACTCCTTCTCAATATGAATCATTATATAAGTTTGATGCTATTGGAGTTGGTATCCTATTCCAATCTACCAATGATCGTCTAAATGATAAGACAACTAGTACTACTACTAGTACTACTACTACCACCAATGATCGTCTCGTTGTAGCAGCTCCACCTATTATAGGGTCATCAGGTCAGTTAGCAGGGATTAAGAAAGGTGATATAGTCTATAGTGTGAATGGTAAATCAACAAAAGAGATTAATGCAATACAGTTATTAGAAGACATGTCGAATGATGTACAACCTACACTAACCTTGGAAATAGGTCCACCCCTCTCTCAGGAGGAGGAGGAAGTAGGTAGTGGTAGTGGTAGTGGTAGTAGTTCTCATCGTGTGGTAGTATTACAACGAGCATTAGAAAAGGCTAATAACCCTGTTACCTTCCATATCGTCACTCTACCCTCCCTTACTACCACTACCTCTACTACAACTAGACCCAACAAGAAAATAGGGTTAATCCAGTTAGAAGAGTTTAATCAATTAGCTCCTCAAGCTGTGAAGGATTCGTTAGAGAAATGTCTAACGGAGCAAGTGGATGAGGTAGTGCTAGATCTACGAGGTAACACAGGAGGAGGATTTCAATTTGCATTGAATATTGGTGGATTGTTCTTAGGAGATCATGTGCCGATGGTGAGTGTTCATGGACGATCACAAGAGAGTAGTCAAGATACTGTCTTCTATTCATCTATACCCTCCTCCTCCACCACCACCACCTCCTCTTCTTCTTCTTCTCTCCCTCTCTATCCTAAACCAATTGTCATCCTTGTTGATGGTCTAACAGCATCAGCTAGTGAAGTCCTCACAGCTGCATTACGTGATCAATGTCATGCTATTACCATAGGTAGTCAAACCTTTGGTAAAGGTAAGATACAAGGTGTGTTTGGTCTGTCCAATGGAGCTGGTATGACTATCACGGTAGCACAATATGTCTCACCACGTGGTACAGTGATACAAGGACAAGGTGTTCCAGCTGATTTACCTCTTGTGACACAACAGAGTGCGGTATTAAATATGGTATTGAAAGCGATTGGTATTAATACCTTACCTGTTAGTACTATTGATTGGCAAGCTGTTCATCAACTAGAACAACAATGCCAACCACCTGCTGTGCTATCATCGACTACTAGTCAACAACAATAAATAGTGGTGCAGTGTGTGTGCACATTTACTACCTCTCTCTCTTAGTAGTGTATTGTTCTGGTAAATTAATACAATGTAGGTCATCATCGTCATGACTCCTAGTAGACTATTAGCTTATCATCAGAATTAACTTGTTGACTACCTATTAGCTGCAGCAGCAGCAGTCCAGTGCTATTCAGAATAGAGCTAGACTATTATTCTCACTAGAACTCGCGAGGAAATAGCAGTCATAATCACATCTTCTCTCATGATAATACCCTTTGACTTCAGCTTGCTTGGTGATGAAGTTTGTTCTCCATTTGTCTTTTGCCAATAGATTGGAGTTCCTCTTGGAGAAAGAGACACTTGGTATTCAAGACAACTTCTTCCGCACTACTTGTGCACTTCCTTCCACTTCAAAGCACATATTTGTATCATACCAACACACACTTGTATATACAGTATACACATTGTACATATATATACAGTATCTACCTAATACCAACACTATCCCTTATAAGCGGCAGTCAAGTTGACGTGCCAGATATTCGTAACAAGTATTACACAGATGAACTTTTAAATGAATTTCAAGATTTCCTAATATAATTAGAAAAGCTTGAAACTCATTTAAGAGTTCATCTGTGTAATACTTGTTACGAATATCTGGCACGTCAACTTGACCCACTACACCACAACACTATATCATTACTTGGATACGATACACAAGGCAGGACTATTACCATGCATACAAGCTAGTACTGAACTACACAGCAATGCTTACCTTATCAGTTGTGGTTACATCAACTACTGTACTCTCCGCACTTCTATTACCAATTTGTTCAGCCAAACAATAGTACCAAACATAGACATGTTACCAGTATCATATAGAAATAATAACCATGTCATGTTATGCTTAAGTTATCACATTCACATTATTAGGTTTGCTCACATCCACTCGGTGATCATTCATCTATAGATTCTTGACCATTTATGATGTAGAAATGGTTAAGAACTTATTGTATGATCAACGTGGGGATGTGAACAAAGCTAATAGTGTGAACTTGGGAGGGATTTGGAGGGGATCGGAGAGGGATTCGAAGAAGACCAAGAAAGAGGACATGGCTATTATTTGATTGTTTCTGATATGATCGATCATTCGCAAACCACACAGTGTGTGAGTGTGTGGAGTCAGTGTGGAGTGATGATGGAATTCGGAATTCCACACAGCATTTGAAAAAAGCCAACGGTTTCCTATTCTTGCGGGTTTTGCTAAGCATCAAAACTGGCTTTAAAAGCCATTTTTACGAGTTTGATGTATGTTGTGTGTCAATCTTTTGCCCATAGTCCGTGTACACTTAACTTCAAAGGATTAATACATACCAGGTATTCAGCATGTTCAGAAGATGATGGTAATCACTCAAGAAGACGTGGGTGGGGAAAGAAGTAGCAGAGGGTATGCTGAGTGCCGAGAAGGAGGCGATCACTCAGTGCTGGACAATGATGCCTATATGACATACATGCAACTTCTGACACAAATGGCCCAATACTCATTCTACCCACCGGCAAAACAAAATAGATATGGCTTATCAAGCAGGTCACATACAGTACCTCCCCATTCATATGAACAGATGAGTAGATAGCATATCTTAAGGTTAGCTCAAGGCAATCCACCCTGTCATCATTACTGTCATGTAAGAACACTACTTACTATTCCATCACATCCAACGACGAGATATTTCGTCATAAGTACTAAAATATATTGAATACCTATGTACTGTGTAATTTAAGCGCTCTCGAAGGGCGATATGCCCTGTCTCAAGAGAGAGAGGCCAACTAATCTCCTCATTACGCAGTAATTCATCCAACATATCTTGTGAAACAGAGTTCATCATAGTCAAATTAATGTTTCGCAGACTAGGATGTTTGGATATAGCCACTAGATTCTCAACGCTACAATTTGGGATCTTTAAGCGTTTCAACAACTGACATGCCCGGATTAACTCGTTCACCATCTCACTAGACACAAGGTTTTGTGGAGGTTTTACCACTTCTAATTCCGTCAAGCTATTCGCATGCTTTATGATTGCTGCTACGGTAGCATCAGTGTATTGATCGTTGTTATCCCTGTTGCAGTGGAGAGTCAACATGTTCAGACGTGGAAGATCTTGCAGAAAGGCGATCAAAGGCATCTTGGATGCGAAAGATGTTACACAAATTTCATAAGGTTCTAACATGGACTTCAGATTCTCTACTGGATGGTAGTCTTCTTTCAGATCTATTAACGCCTTCTTATACTGAGTTCTTCTCAATGCATAACATAAACACACTACCCAATCTTCGTTATGCCCCACCATATTTACAGACACAGACTTTTCGTACTCGTCAGTCGAGATAGTACGACTAATATCCACATGTTGAAGATGTGTACATCGTTCATAAAGATGGCGCACCTTGTCTAAACTGCACGGTTCCAAACAATCCAAATCTAGTCGCTTTAACTTAGGACATGATGTTGCCAATGAGGATAAGAGACCATTAAAGCTAATTCTCTCTAAGCGTTCTGTAACCTTCAGGGTCTCTAACCCTCCACCTGCTGATGACAGATAAGGTATCAACCAGATATCCATTGTATGGCTTGTTTCACCAAACAGATAAATATCCAATGCTTTCAGATGAATCTTATTCTCAATGAGAGTAGAAGTGAGCACTTCCATTCCATGGAATACTTCGAGACGAAGGTCTTGTAAGCTCAAGGCATGTTTTCTGAGGAGACGTGTTGTCAAGGCAACAGGGCATTGCTTTGCATATATCAGATCGATCATGATGAGAGAGTTCTCGGGTAGAGTCTCCTCTAAGACTTCAAGGATAATCTCTTTCATTTCCACAGACGCCTCACCACTGTAATCTGAATCTGCCCAGATTGTCACTTCTCGCAGACTATGGCAATGACTAAAGAAGATTGAGAGATTCTTCTTCACTTGAGACAAGTTATGATCTTTTACAACGAGTACTATGTCAATTTCAATAGAGTGAATAACAGGACAGAGTGATGATTTCAAGTCAACATGGCAGTTCAAAAAATCTTGTAAGATAGGTACTGTCACCCAGAAATTTTCGATCCAAAATATTTTGCGATTATATAGCCATATATAGAATGTAATCAGATTCTCATCAAATAACGTTTGAGTCATCCTGAGATCAGTCAAGGAGGACAGCCAAGCGTCTCGGTCAGTGTTTTCAACACAGGCAATATCTAACTCTGACATATCCTCCCATTCCAGCCATTCTGAATACACACTATGAAGGATATCTCTAGGTAACTGCCACATAACACTCATCATTTTCCTCTCAACAGCAACCACAATAATAACAAAATCACTATGATTTTGTTTGGTCACTTTTGATCTCTGCGGATCTCACACAAACCCCATCACCAAACAAAACGTTGTAATTCGGAATTAGGCATTGGGTTGGGTTGTTAGAATGTATACGTTGTTATTAGAATGGTAAATGAAGAACACCAATGAGATCTCATCAATACAGTGTAGTATGATATTACCTCGTTACTAATAAAAAGTCAAAATTGCTATTTTTTTTTTGCTGAGATAATATAATATAATCAAAACAATACCAATGACTATCAAGCATAATAATGTGCAGGTACATAGGCTTGTGGGTCACGACAAAATAGCTTTGTCCCAGGAGATTAAACACAAACATGATTACCAATACCACTATCAAGACGAACAGTAAACCTATTCATCAAATCGACAAAATCCCTTCCATATCACGAACCGTCAGCAAGACCATTCCAAGTGCTGAAAGGTCTTTGATCAGATCTTGAGCACTTTCGAAGACATCCTGTGGAACACAACCATACACAACATTCTCAACCCTATCACACCAAAGAAATCTACAGTATGCTATGCATCCTCCTACCTGCCAGGCCACAAGGAAGTAAGGATTGAAGGTTAAGAGCACTGCGGGAGGCTGTCGAAGGTAGACCAAATGGAAATGTTCTTCAACAGCCTCAAGTAATTTATCACAGACGCGGCGAAGAGCTAGTAAGGAAGAGAGGTCGACTTCTTCTCCTGTTCGAGCATACAACCTGCACAACCAAGTCATATACACATCATAGTTAGTTCAGCTGCAGTACTAATACAGATATACATGCATTGATTATAGCTCTTACTTTTGAAAAGCTTCATAAGCTTGTAACAAGGCTTTATCTGCTTTGGTAGAGACCAAGAAGAGATGATTGATCATATATTTGAAGTGGTCAAGATGTTGAGAGATGTTCTCGCCTCGTCTTAACATATGTGTCAACACCACAGTGAAGGCTTTAGATCCTGAATTCAATGCTAAAGCAGAGCGATAGACTTTGATGAAAGTATCCAAAAGGCGTTGGTAAGCAGCTTTAGGGAAACTTCTTCTCCATAGATCTGGTTCAAACTGAACCAAACTCAACAGTCCACGTTGTTTCAACAACTCACCTCGGATTTTATTCAATTTCTTCTCAGCACTTAAGAAATTAGCAGAACAAGAAGCTAATAGCTCTCGAATAGGTTGTGGAATAGATTCAGATTCATTGTGTTCATTGTGTACTTCTACATGACTTTCAATATCAATTGAAGTCGATGTCTCTCTCTCTTCCTCCTGTTGATGTAACGATTCTTGAAACATCTCATGAGCTATACTACCTGAGCGATAACGTACATCTGTTGTAGTTCCATAAACACCAAGACCAGCTGTGGCTAAGTCCTGGTCTGTAGTAGGATTCCCTCCTTCCTCTGCCTTCTTAGTCTTCCATGGCAAGGTCTCCAATTTAACTAATGTCTCCACACCTTTTGCAGAGTCTTTAAATACTAAACGTGTCTGTTCAATACACGTCAAGACAGAGGATTTAATAATAGGATAGGTACGTCTGGGTAAGAATATGTTATCAACGACTAGAAAGATAGCAATACCAACACATGTCTCCTCAATACGTCCCCATGCTGTGGCCATTGTATTACTACTTCTCATCAATACAACAACAGGCGTAAAAGAGGCTACACTAGCAGCATAACCATGATGTGGTCCATCTCTAAAGAATCCAATTACAGTCACCCATAACACAATAGCAGGTGTAGAAAATGCAAAACCACAATGTCCTTGATCACAACCGAAGATACTATAAATCAGAAAGGCATACATGGATCCTACTACAGTACCTTCAAGACGTTGCATTGACGTAAGAACAGAAGAGGATGTACTATCTTGACGTAAAATGATAACTACCATTGTCATCCAAAACCCTCCATTATATAGAAAAGGCATAAGATTATAAATCAAAATAGAAGAACAAATGGTGACAATTATTGCAGCTTTCAATGCCATGATATAAGTCTCAAGAAATGTATCAGCAAGGTTCAATAGAAAGCTACAACTTGTAGGGGATTTCTCATAGAGATTTATACAGTATGACCATCCTTCTCCTATAGACATAACTATTGAGACAAAGTAATTCACAATTGCTAATATATAACCTTGTGCAAATGAAGAGAAACAGAATTGTCTTCCCTTTAGAATAAGTACATATTGTAAAGATGCTAAATACTCGACTAACACTGAAAAGCGATGAAAGAATGCACCACGTGCTCCAAAGTTACGTAATCTTAATCGCATAGTCTCTTCCCTCATCGTTAACTTGTCTAAATGCTCACTACATATTTCATCTACCACCTTGCGTTGTGGATCTTCTTCTTCTTCATCATCATCACCCATGGTAATAGGATGACGAGATAAATCTCCGTCTACCTCATCATCATCATCATGCTGCTGTTGTTTTGTTTCTGAACCTTTGTTCATTTGTGTTCGTTGACGTTCTTCCATTAATAACTTCTCTTCACGTAAGAGAGAAACCATCGCTTCTGCCTTAGCTAAACGATCAGCAACAGAAGTGGAGGAATAGGATGTGGGTAGAGGATGATCATCATCATCACCACCACCACCACCACCACCACCACCACCACCACCACCACCACCACCACCACCACCACCACCACCACCACCACTATTCCTCTCCTCTGTCCTCTCTGAACGAAATTCCAAATAGCCACGACGAATTTCCAAGAAACCAAAAAGCATTTCCGAACGAGCACGACACAAGCGATCAATAGCTTGTTGGAACGTCGTCAAACAATCACTATTGGTTTCTTGATGACTGACTGGTGGTGGGTCAGCATGTACTTCCACCACTTCCTCCACACCTGCTATAGGATAGTGATGTAATGCTTTAATACCTTTCTCCTCCTCTACTGTATTCTCTTGATCACTAGGAGGAAGATGATGATGATCCTTTGCTTTGAGATGTTGATAGAGTAGCTCTTGGCTATTAGGGATTTGCATAAACTCTCTCATTCGACGTCTCAAGACATGGACTTGACCATCCAACAAAGAAGACACACAATCAGGCCAAAGTTCCCGTAAAAAAGATCTGATACAAGCAGGTACCATTCCTCGGAATGGATCAAACGAGTCAAAATGCTCACCTACCATAGTAAGTGCAATATCCATCTCCTCTGCCATCTCCTGCAAAGGACGTTGTAGACGACTAGCATAATGCTCTTGTGTCTTGTTGAATGTAATACGTTGTAGCATTTCCTTCAGACCTACCAGCTCTTGTACAGACAATTCCAGAACTTCCAATAGAACCTGTAAAGCAGCTGGCATGTCAATTAAGGAAGGGAAAATCAAACGTTCATAATCAACATGTTGACTTAAGGTCTTCAAGACAGACATATCCTCTAAGATCTCTGAATAGTATTGATCAAACTCTGTGAAGCAAAAGTCAACATCATCATAGGATAAGAAAGCTTTCACCATAGCAGTTGTCATATGACTGACTTTACGACATATTAGCAAAGCTTGAAAACGAGCATTATAACATGCTAAAGCAGGTTTTGGGAAGAGCATACTGATTCCATTAATAACTAAGGGGATCAGATTGAGTGCTAGGACGGTCTGATATGCCTTTAATCCTGTCACTGTTCCTTTTGTTATAGTAGGCCAGACAGCTCCCAAGAAGAAGGCTAACATACCCTTGACAATGCTATAGCGATCCCAGTTTGGCATTCGATTAATCCAGAAAATACCTACAAATATGAGTACTAGCTGTAAAGCTTTCATCTCATAGGACAAACCCACCACCACACCAACAGCAGCAGAAATAATGATAGAAGATGTGACTTTGAATAGTTTCTCCTGCCAGAGGCCAAAATAAGAGACACTGGACACGATAGAGATGACAGGAGAGAGATATTGGGCAATAGTAGCCCATTGCCAGTAATGCATTAGGATTAGACAGAGTAAGACTGACCAGGCAGTGCGTAAACCAAAGGCAATATTGTGTCGAGCTTTAAGCGACAGCGAAGAGGCCAGAAGCTTCCTGGATCTTAGCATATGGTCTAGAAAACTATTGCCAGGAGGTTTCATCTTTTCTTTACTCTTCCACTTTTGTACTTTAACGCAAATTCTTTCTTCTTGTAATTGATTGGTTTGTTTGGTGCAATTTCTGATTTCCTGCTCAACTTCTTGCAGTTGAGCAGTTGAGAAACTCGAAAATCCGAAATCGGAAATTGGAAATTGCACCAAGGGAGTGGAATCCATGGACTAGGGTGGAATTCCATTCACTGACAGCTGTGAAGTTAACCATATTCTGTGAAGTTAACATCAGCGGATTGTGAAGTTAACGCGCAGCCTGTGAAGTTAACCTGTTCCTGTGAAGTTAACATCATCGGGTTGTGAAGTTAAGA
Source organism: Ochromonas danica (assembly GCA_015146655.1). Lineage (NCBI taxonomy): Eukaryota > Chrysophyceae > Chromulinales > Chromulinaceae > Ochromonas > Ochromonas danica. Next base: position 99,149 of record VKHL01000053.1, on the reverse strand, counting down.
TGAGCAGGTTGATGAGCATCGCAAAAGAAATGAAAAGCAAAAGAGAAGAAGAGAAGATCTTCCCAGAGCCGTTCACTGACTACTAACTTGTGGTTCCTGAGAATGAGGTCACCAGGATGAATGAGTATGAGTGTCTCCTAGAGTCAGCTATGACCTTCCAATGAGACAATCACCCACAATTAATTCACACCTCTCTCTCTCTGTGTCCCCCCACACCCACCACACACTCTGAAGTTAGACATGTCTGAAGTAGACTACCGTGTTAATAATATCTCTCTTGCTGACTTTGGACGCAAAGAGATCGAGCTAGCAGAGCATGAGGTAATAAGGAGGTCATGACCTTCTCTCTCTCTCTCTCTCTCTCTTAGTTAGTGATGGTCATGATGAATTAATGTGATTGTGTGATTGTGTGATGATGAATGGCTACTGAATGCTATCTTAGATGCCTGGTCTGATGGCTTGTAGAAGAGACTTCCCTGCTGACTTCTTCGCTGGTGCTAGACTCTCAGTCTCCTTGCACATGACCATCCAGTCTGCCGTGCTTATCGAGACCTTCAAGGCGCTGGGGGCAGAGGTCCGTTGCTGCTCTTCTGACATGGTCTCCACACAAGACCATGCTGCTGCTGCTATTGCTCGTGAAGGATCTGCTGCTGTCTTCGCCTGGAAGGGTGAGACCCTCGAGGAGTACTGGGAGTGTATTCTCAAAGCCATCACTTGGCCAGACGATGATGAGAAAGGAGATGGTTGTGACCTACTCATAGATGATGGTGGTGATATGACTCTCCTCATTCATGAAGGTGTCAAAGCTGAGAAGAATTTCTTTGAGAAAGGCTCTCTCCCTGACCCTCACACCACTCACAATACATCCTCCTTTGAGGCGAAGGAGTTCAAGATTATTTACTCTATCTTAGCTCGTGAGCTACCTCTGAACCCTATGAAATGGCATCGCCTAGCTGAACGTATTGTTGGTGTCTCTGAAGAGAATACCCTGGGTGTCCGCAGATTGTTTGGCTTAGCACAGAAGAGTGAGCTGCTCTTCCCTGCCATTACCCTTAACAACTCTGTCACCACGAACAAGCTCTTCAATCTCTATGGTTCTAAACATGCACTCCCTGATGGTATCTGTCGTGCCACAGATATCATGATAGCTGGTAAGCATGTTGTTATCAGTGGATTTGGTGATGTTGGCAAGGGTTGTGCACATGCTATGAAAGGTGCTGGTGCTGTGGTCTATATCACTGAGGTAGATCCCATCTGTGCTCTCCAGGCTGCTATGGAAGGCTTCTCTGTTGTTCGCCTGGAGTCTGTGGTCAAGACATGTGATATCTTTATCACCACTACTGGTAACAAGAACATCATCCTGTATGACCACATGGCACAAATGAAAAACAACGCTATTGTTGGTAACATGGGTCATCATTTCGAACAAGAAGTTGATATGGAGAATCTTATCAAGAAGACTGTTCGTGAGCATATCAAGCCTCAGGTTGATCGCTTTATCTTCCCTGATGATGGCCACGGTGTGATCGTCTTGGCGGAGGGTGGTCAGCTCAACTTGACTTGTACCACTGGCCATCCTTCTTTCGTCATGTCTGCTTCCTTCACCAACCAAGTCTTGGCTCAGGTTGAACTCTGGTCTAATAGAGTTTCTCACAAGTACAAGCGTGGTGAGGTCACCATTCTTCCCAAGCATATTGATGAAAAGGTGGCCGGACTCCACCTGGCTGCTCTCGATATGGAGATCACTACGCTTACCAAAGATCAGGCTGACTATATTGGTGTCTCTGTAGAAGGTCCATTCAAACCTTCTTATTATCGCTATTAACTAACTCAACTCTGAGGAGTTTCGAGCTAGCAGTCTTGTTGATGTAAATGATTGCAGTTATGCACTACTGTTCACTACCTTGTCCAGGGTAGATAGTCTATCTTCATTGCTATGATGTAAGAATGATAAGGTCTTTCAAGCATTGATTGCTTTCTTAATGCTAAAGCCACAATTACATGGCTTGGTTATTGTAGTATCATCATTTTCCCTAGACATAAAATCATCTTTCTCAGTGAGAGAATGTCTAGCGAGGGCCGAAACTGTTCTTCGAGCTAGCAGTCTTGTTGATGTAAATGATTGCAGTTATGCACTACTGTTCACTACCTTGTCCAGGGTAGATAGTCTATCTTCATTGCTATGATGTAAGAATGATAAGGTCTTTCAAGCATTGATTGCTTTCTTAATGCTAAAGCCACAATTACATGGCTTGGTTATTGTAGTATCATCATTTTCCCTAGACATAAAATCATCTTTCTCAGTGAGAGAATGTCTAGCGAGGGCCGAAACTGTTCTTCGAGCTAGCAGTCTTGTTGATGTAAATGATTGCAGTTATGCACTACTGTTCACTACCTTGTCCAGGGTAGATAGTCTATCTTCATTGCTATGATGTAAGAATGATAAGGTCTTTCAAGCATTGATTGCTTTCTTAATGCTAAAGCCACAATTACATGGCTTGGTTATTGTAGTATCATCATTTTCCCTAGACATAAAATCATCTTTCTCAGTGAGAGAATGTCTAGCGAGGGCCGAAACTGTTCTTCGAGCTAGCAGTCTTGTTGATGTAAATGATTGCAGTTATGCACTACTGTTCACTACCTTGTCCAGGGTAGATAGTCTATCTTCATTGCTATGATGTAAGAATGATAAGGTCTTTCAAGCATTGATTGCTTTCTTAATGCTAAAGCCACAATTACATGGCTTGATTATTGTAGTATTATCATTTTCCCTAGACATAAAATCATCTTTCTCAGTGAGAGGATGTCTAGCGAGGGCCGAAACTGTTCCTGCTGGGGCATAACTCACGTGAATTTTTCCCCCGGACGCGAGTTTTCGCCCTCGCCAGCAGAAGTCCAACATTACTTCATCAATTTTCAACATTTTTAGTGCTTTTACAATGGTTCTGGCGAAACAATACTGTAGGACTAAAGAGATGGAATAGATTTGAGTTTGAATTCCAAATTGGAATTGGATGTGGTGGGATCTATATTATGTTTTCCCATTGTGGGGCTGCATTGGGGCTGTTGTTTTGTTTTTGATGTTGTTTCGAAAACCGGAAAAGTCATCCAAAGAAGAGAAATCCATGATGGAATTGGATGGAATTGGGTAATTGTGATGTCCGGAAGTGAGGAGAGGATGTGTGTCTCTACTTTGATCACTACCCAAAGCCCCCCACAGCAGCAGCAGCAGTGGAATGAAAAACCACCATCGTCACCCTCGCCAGCACCAACATCAACATCATCAATCCAATAACAACATCATGCTGCTGGGAACAAAGGAACAAAACCGTTGATCATCTTTCCTATTCGAAAATTGTTGTCGTTTATATCCGTTCTCTTCTCTTAACATGAATCATTTCTCTGTGAATGAATTCATCTGGGGTCGACGATATGCTACTCTACGCAGAGAATCCTTTGATTCTTCCATTCGAAAAGACTTTTGGATTTGGAGTGCAAATCACGAGTCTCTAGCAGCACTCTTTCTCACTTATTGCTTCTTGTCAGCTACCCAAGCACCTGCTTACTATGATGCCATTGTCTACTCGAACTGTTTGTTCATTCTCCCAGCGATTGGATTGGTGACTGTCTTCTTCTCCATGTGGATATCTTTCTTTTACCAATGTTTTGGTAATTATCTTCTAAATCAACGTTATCATATGTTTTGGATGAAGAAAGTGCCTTTCATGCGAATCTATACTGCCCTAGGTTCTACCATTTGCTTCATCTTTCGCTTATTAACTCGTTCATTTATCAAAGAATGTCATGGAGAGTTATTTGAGAAGTACAAGTGGAATTGCTTACCATCAGGACCGCGTCTTGGTTCAATAGATGAAGTTGGTGTTTGTTTGATGGCTTTCCCTCTTATCTTCAGTGCCATTTACCGAGAGCTAGATATGAGGGTATACTTAAGTATTTGGGGACTTACCATTGGAGCATTGTTCTATGCAGCTCATTTAGGTGATAATGAGCTCTTTTACACAATTGCTGGTATATTTACCATACCCAGCTTCATCTTAATCTTCGAAAAATACCGTTATAACAATTACATGGCATTCATTATGATGGAGTTACAGAAGACGATGAAAGAAAAGGACGAGATGGCAGATGAAGTGCATGCCACAGAGATGCGTCACATGATCGCGAATGTAGCCCATGATTTGAAAACGGTAAGCAGCATTCTTCCCAAGAAAACCCTGTTGACATTGTTGCCATTAATGCGTTTCTTATTCGCAGCCTTTGATGTCATTCTTGAGTGGCATCGAGTTGATTTCTGACATCGCGTTGGAATGTCAGCACAATCTGAGAGACAACAGAGATGTGAATGCAGTTCAAGACAATATTCTCTCTATCTTGAACTGCGTGCAGAACATACGCAACACAAATTCATTCATGTTGATGACAATCAACCGTTGTATCGACTACACTAAAGCATCGAAGGGTCTGAAGCTGGTGCCGAAGTATGAGACAATCGATCTGGTGGAGAGCTTACTTCTTCCTTTGAATTGCATGAAGGATATTCAGCAGCGAGTGTCGATCGTTTTGGATCCCTTACCGCAAGATATCTGCTCTCATATCATAACGGACAAGCAATGGTTGCAAGAGAATGTATTATGTCTGTTGAGCAATGCGGTGAAGTATTCGAGTGGAGGCGAGGTGAGAATGATACTGAAGGTGTTGGAAGAGGAGAAGGCAAAGATAGGTGAGAGGTATGAGAAGGGAGGTGTGGGTGTGAAGAGAGATGGTGAGCGCGAGAATGATGACTCAATGTATATGGTTTCTCCTCGAGAGAGTCCTCGATCTGAATCTTCCCAGATGATAGCATCTTCTACTCAGATCTATCCCATGGTGATGTCAGAAGATCTTGGTGATGGTGTGGTCAGAGGAGACATGGGAGGTAATGATGATCATAATGGGCATGTGGATAAAACTCCTAACCAGTATGAGAGCTTTCTTCGTATTGAGATCGAGGACCATGGGATCGGTTTGTCAGAGGAAGCGATGGCCAACTTGTTTAATCCGTTCAAGCAAGCCCAACGTTTGGCTGGAGGGACGGGACTGGGTTTGTACAGTTTGGCCCGTCGCATGGAGGCATTGAATGGGTTTTATGGCGTGTCTCATCGTCGAGATGGCAAGCAAGGTAGTGTGTTTTGGTTCTCGATTCCGTATCGTGCGGATGTGGTTACAGCAGATGATATGGTTCGCAAGTCGCTCTCTCCTCGTCGCAGTTTCATGAGATGCCAACTCCCTACCATTTCTGAGGATTGTGGTAAGGATAGGAGCTTGGAAGTAATGGATAGGCACTCGGAGGAATGTGATGTCGTTTCTAGATGGGTTATACAAGGAAGTGAAGGAGCGCGACTAGAGTCTCCAGCTTCGAATTCGACCTTACATCTGTATGACATGGACAGTGCGAAGATGAATGGAGGTAATGAGAAAGAAGATGATCTGAGTATTTTGGTGGTCGATGACTCACCAACGATCGTGAAGATGATGTCGATGATGTTGCATCGTTTAGGCCATCACATAACGATAGCAGAGAATGGCGATGTGGCATTGAAGCTTATTTCGGAGAGATTAGTATCTAGTGGTACTTTGTTCGATGTGGTGTTGATGGATCTTCAGATGCCAGTGATGGATGGGCTAGAAGCCACTCGTCGCTTGCGAGCATTTGAGAACTCTGTGAGATCATCAGTATTGTTGTCAGAAGAGAGTACCATTGGCAGTGGGGATGTCTCGAAATTGGCATTGTCTCGTCATCCATGTTCTTTCGTGATCCCTGATGTTACGGAGACTGTTAGAGAGTTAGCGATGACAGGACAGCTTCACCAAGTAGTGATTGGTGTCTCAGCCAACTCAGACCATGAGACAATGCAGGGTGCTTTGAATGCTGGTGTGGATGCCTTTATAGCAAAACCATTTTCGATCGAGATGTTTTATGCAACTTATGTGAAGTTGAGAGAAGATCGCAATGCTGGTAGGAGATGAATTTGTTCAGTCATGATAGTTGATTTGATGGGTCGGTTATGTGCTTCATGTGGAAGTTGTTCTTGCGTTATTTTATTGATCAGGATATGTTACCGTGGACTTGATGGGTTCATGTGGTTGCGTCGTATTTTGATTCTATTAACATGAATGGTGATAGTAGATCACGCTGTCTTGAGCTTAATTTGGCAGGCATGATAGATTTGCATATTCTGTATTCTTTGTTGTGGTTTTTTTGTTTTCGTGTATGTGTGGTATATAGTAATTACCAACAAGTATTGGTTATTGTATTTCATTGGTGGATTTTAGGAGAGTAATTGAAGGAATGTGTTGTTTTGTATCTCTTGTAGTTTATACTGCTATATGAATAGCTGTATAATTATTGTTCGTTTTTCAATTGTATTTGTGCAACTCTTCATGGAGGATTCTGGGGATTATATGTTTTTCAAATTCTCTTGAGCCTCTATGAACTACCAACCACTGCTTTGATTCTGCTCTTTCATATGTGCGAGGAGTATTGAAGTCTCTTCTTTGAGATGAAATTTCTCTTTTTAATTTTATTTCGCATGGAGTTACTTGTTTCTTTAGAGAGCGATTCATCGTATGTGGTAGTTTGTTGTTGATAACTATCATAATGAATCAGTGTCAATGCATTTCGTACGTCTATAGTGAAGATCAATCCATTGCTCGTGAATCAGATAATTTCTCTTGATCTTCCACTTGAACGAATCGAGTAGTTCGACAAAGTAAGTCTTCGCTGTCTTCGCGATGTCTGTATTTCGTTTACCTTGCCATTCTAATTCCCATTATTTTACCGAGTTATAATACTAAGTCCAATTGTCTGGCTTTTGGTGTGTTAGGGCCCTTCTATGATGTCGGCGATCAACTTCGACTTTGTACTGCCAGCCCATGCTTCATTCCTCTTTGTGTTACTGTGACATCCTCATCAGCTTTTCTCTGTTCTTATTTTGAATGGAGGAAATCAAAATATTCCTCTATCCGATGGGCTGATATTAAGTTCTGTAGGATCATAGTAGTCTAGTGTAATGATCATGTGTATCCAGTTTCTTAGAATTAGCCATCTACTGTATTGGCGAAGGATGTTAAATCTATTGTTAATAACTATCCCGCAGGTTGAGTGGATAGATGTCTAACTGGAACCCTATTGGATTTGGCGATGAGCACTATCCGCGTCTCATATACGTAAGATAATTAAAGTACTTTGGCAATGAAAAATGAATCCATTGGTTTTTGTTGTGATTTTTCGTGCTATTGCAGCATACTCAACTAACCCACCCAGCACTTGTTGGTTAAAGCCGGCAGGTTAAAACTTGTTGTCTAACTGAAAGATGTGACTCCATACTAATAGATAATACTATTTAGCACAACTAATATGTATATTAATTAATAAATACATGCAATATCACGCAATCACACCACAAAACCTTTTCACGTCATTAGGCCATTTCATTTGTTACGGAAGAGGCAACATGGAAATCAAAATTCCATGGAATGGCCATATGTTTTGCGCGGTCAGGTCCACCAAATTTCGTCCAAATGGAATTCAACCAAAATAACGCATCAATTCAGAAATTACTTTTTTTTACAACAAAGATAAAGAAGATGTTTAATGAACTACATGAAACTTCGTGCAAATAACCGTCAAGGATCAGCAACATAATGTGATTTAAGAGAATTTGATTTTGAAGATTTTCTAGTTCTGTGTGGTTTTGGCCCGTTTGAGGTTTTGGTCAGCACTGGAAATGGCACAACCATTTCCATTTTCGTCTCTTCCATTTGGTCGGAGATAAAAGTACTTTCATCTAGGAATTTCCTTCTCCCTTGGAGAAAAGAAATTCCTCAACAATTCCATTAACTTCGCCAGCCTTATTTTCGGCGTAAGGAATGCATTCAAAACGCTTTCACACCAAGCCAGCATGTTTTAAGAAAGACACCATAGTTTAAAGAAAGACGCCTTGGGAGGATGAAACAGAAAGAATAGAGAAGTGGAAGAAACGACAATCGATCAATTTCATGAAAGAGGCTGTTGTCCTCCTCTCTATTTGACAGGGAGGGTTGGTTTGTCTAGCATTTATAGAAAGATGGTTGGTTCAAGTTCGGCAGCAAAGAGCTCCTCGCAAACATGAATTCCGTGAGATTTGCGAGGAAGAGGCTGGACTAGACTATACCATGAACCTGCACTATTTTCATTGTGCTTCCTATACGTTCCAGGTCCTCCTGTCTTATTCAGCGTTGATTCTATTTTGAAGAAGAATTGTACAAAGCATTTAAGGTGCAATGCCTTAGCTGATGGACTAGCATAGATGGAGTTTTTTTGGCTATTGCTTGTTCGCCGTTGAACATTACCTGGTCTTATTATGCATCATTCGATTCGTCTCATCGAAAAGAATTCTACGATGATGGTCGTTTCTCAAGAGAACGCTGAAAACAAAGAATGTTAAAAAAATGTCCTCCCAAGGATGTCCACATTTGTGCTGTGTCTGTGTTTTGGCGGACCGCTGGATACTGTATATTGCATACAGTGGGATTCTCATCTGGTTTGTCGAATCTTCTCATCATAAGTTAACATATCAACAGTGCACCGCACTGCTTTTGTCACTACTTAAAGATTCTCAGTGGAAATCCAAATGGAAATGAAGAATGCAATCAAGTTCATCAACATCAACAACAGAATACTAAGCTAAAGAACACAATCATTTATGATCTTCCGTTGTCGTTGTTATCCCCTCCCTTCTCTTATCATGAAGCATTTCTCTGTGAATGAATTCATCTGGGGTCGACGATATGCTACTCTACGCAGAGAATCCTTTGATTCTTCCATTCGAAAAGACTTTTGGATTTGGAGTGCAAATCACGAGTCTCTAGCAGCACTCTTTCTCACTTATTGCTTCTTGTCAGCTACCCAAGCACCTGCTTACTATGATGCCATTGTCTACTCGAACTGTTTGTTCATTCTCCCAGCGATTGGATTGGTGACTGTCTTCTTCTCCATGTGGATATCTTTCTTTTACCAATGCTTTGGTAACTATCTTCCAAGTCAACGTTATCACATGTTTTGGATGAAGAAAGTGCCTTTCATGCGAACTTATACTGCCCTAGGTTCTATCATTTGCTTCATCTTTCGCTTATTAACTCGTTCAATTATCAAAGAATGCCACGAAGAGTTATTTGGGAAATACAAGTGGAACTGCTTACCGTCAGGACCGAATCTTGGTACAACAGATGAAATTGGTGTTTGTTTGATGGCTCTCCCTCTTATCTTCAGTGCCATTTACCGAGAGCTAGATATGAAGCTATACTTAAGTATTTGGGGACTTACCATTGGAGCATTGTTCTGTGCAGCTCATTTAGGTGATAATGAGCTCTTTTACACAATTGCTGGTATATTTACCATACCCAGCTTCATCCTAATCTTCGAAAAATACCGTTATAACAATTACATGGCATTCATTATGATGGATTTACAGAAGACGATGAAAGAAAAGGACGAGATGGCAGATGAAGTGCATGCCACAGAGATGCGTCACATGATCGCGAATGTAGCCCATGACTTGAAAACGGTAAGCAGCATTATTCGTATGTGCTAAGCTTTGCGAACAAAACCTGACTGATATTGTTATCCTTTATGCGTTTCTTATTCGCAGCCTTTGATGTCATTCTTGAGTGGCATCGAGTTGATTTCTGACATCGCGTTGGAATGTCAGCACAATCTGAGAGACAACAGAGATGTGAATGCAGTTCAAGACAATATTCTCTCTATCTTGAACTGCGTGCAGAACATACGCAACACAAATTCATTCATGTTGATGACAATCAACCGTTGTATCGACTACACTAAAGCATCGAAGGGTCTGAAGCTGGTGCCGAAGTATGAGACAATCGATCTGGTGGAGAGCTTACTTCTTCCTTTGAATTGCATGAAGGATATTCAGCAGCGAGTGTCGATCGTTTTGGATCCCTTACCGCAAGATATCTGCTCTCATATCATAACGGACAAGCAATGGTTGCAAGAGAATGTATTATGTCTGTTGAGCAATGCGGTGAAGTATTCGAGTGGAGGCGAGGTGAAAATGATACTGAAGGTGTTGGAAGAGGAGAAAGCAAAGATAGGTGGTGAACGCGAGAATGATGACTCAATGTATGTGCTTTCTCCTCGAGAGAGTCCTCGATCTGAATCTTCCCAGATGATAGCATCTTCTACTCAGATCTATCCCATGATGATGTCAGAAGATCTTGGTGATGGTGTGGTCAGAGGAGACATGGGAGATAATGATGATCATAATGGGCATGTGGATAAAACTCCTAACCAGTATGAGAGCTTTCTTCGCATTGAGATCGAGGACCATGGGATCGGTTTGTCAGAGGAAGCGATGGCCAACTTGTTCAATCCGTTCAAGCAAGCTCAACGTTTGGCTGGAGGGACGGGCCTGGGTTTGTACAGTTTGGCCCGTCGCATGGAGGCATTGAATGGGTTTTATGGCGTGTCTCATCGTCGAGATGGCAAGCAAGGTAGTGTGTTTTGGTTCTCGATTCCGTATCGTGCGGATGTGGTTACAGCAGATGATATGGTTCGCAAGTCGCTCTCTCCTCGTCGCAGTTTCATGAGATGCCAACTCCCTACCATTTCTGAGGATTGTGGTAAGGATAGGAGCTTGGAAGTAATGGATAGGCACTCGGAGGAATGTGATGTCGTTTCTAGATGGGTTATACAAGGAAGTGAAGGAGCGCGACTAGAGTCTCCAGCTTCGAATTCGACCTTACATCTGTATGACATGGACAGTGCGAAGATGAATGGAGGTAATGAGAAAGAAGATGATCTGAGTATTTTGGTGGTCGATGACTCACCAACGATCGTGAAGATGATGTCGATGATGTTGCATCGTTTAGGCCATCACATAACGATAGCAGAGAATGGCGATGTGGCATTGAAGCTTATTTCGGAGAGATTAGTATCTAGTGGTACTTTGTTCGATGTGGTGTTGATGGATCTTCAGATGCCAGTGATGGATGGGCTAGAAGCCACTCGTCGCTTGCGAGCATTTGAGAACTCTGTGAGATCATCAGTATTGTTGTCAGAAGAGAGTACCATTGGCAGTGGGGATGTCTCGAAATTGGCATTGTCTCGTCATCCATGTTCTTTCGTGATCCCTGATGTTACGGAGACTGTTAGAGAGTTAGCGATGACAGGACAGCTTCACCAAGTAGTGATTGGTGTCTCAGCCAACTCAGACCATGAGACAATGCAGGGTGCTTTGAATGCTGGTGTGGATGCCTTTATAGCAAAACCATTTTCGATCGAGATGTTTTATGCAACTTATGTGAAGTTGAGAGAAGATCGCAATGCTGGTAGGAGATGAATTTGTTCAGTCATGATAGTTGATTTGATGGGTCGGTTATGTGCTTCATGTGGAAGTTGTTCTTGCGTTATTTTATTGATCAGGATATGTTATTGTGGACTTAATAGGTCCATGTGATTGTGTCATTTTGTGTCTATTAACATGAGTGGTGATAGTAGATCATGTTGTCGTCGGGTTTGTTTGGCAGGCACAAAAATCCTATATTTGTGTTGTGTTTTTCTTTATTTTCGATCAAGTTTTATGTTTGGATTCTAATATAAGGTTATTATATGTGTTCCATTGAATTGGGAGAGTCATCGAAGTAATATGTTGTTATGAGGTCTTTGTGGTATAATCCCTTGTAGTTTAACATTATTGCTGTATAAAAATATCTGTTTAATTATTGCTCGTGTTATATAATTGTATTTGTACTACTTTAAGGAGGGTTCTGGAGATTGTATGTTATTCTAATTCTCTTGAACCTCTAAGTACCAATGCATCTATAAATATATAGATCTCCAATGCTCGTGAATCAGATAACTTCTCATGATCTTCCACTTGATTATTGAGTCAATCGAGTAGTTTGACAAGGTAAGTCTTCGCTGTCTTCGCGATGTCTGTATTTCATTACCTTGTCATTCTAGTTCTCATTATTTCAACGAGTTAAAATACTAAGTCTGGCTTTTGATGTGTTAGGCCCTCGATCAACTTTGTGTGGCATTAGCTCTTCTGTGGTTGTGGTTGTTTATGATCCCATAGACTGATTACCCATGCTTCATACCTCTTTGTGTTGCTGTGACTTTTCCCTGTTCTTATTTTGAATGGAGGAAATCAGCAGATAGTTATGATACCATAATGAGGTGAATAAGCTCTGTAGGATCGTATTAGTGTAGTGATCATGTGTCATGTATCTTGTTTCCCAGATTTAGCCATCTACTCAATAGGCGAAGGGTGTTAAATCTAATATGTAGAGTATATCTAAAATCGATGTACATATCAAATTAAATCTAATGTTAACAACTATCCTATAGGTTTAGTGGGTAGATCTCTAATCCGAATCCTATTGGATTTGGTGATATTTGATGATAAGCACTATCCACTTCTTACATACCTAAGATAGTTATTGTATTTAAATACCTTATATAATCAAGCATCAGTCCATTAGTTGTTGTTGTCATTGTTATTTTCGGTGCAATTGCAGTCCACTCAACCAAACCCGCCCAGCTCTGACAGGTTAAACCTACATATTTCTTAGGTTTCTAACTGTAAGATACGACTTTTATCATCCTCCTTCATTAAGACCAACTGACTTGTTTGATGACCATTTGACACACTTTCTCATTTAGTCTAGTAGTCATCATGAGTCTTCGTCACTTCACTTTTCTAATCTTCTTTTGCTCTGCTTTAGCTTATGCTATTCCTAAAGTACCTTTATCAGTGAGTGCGAATGGTCATCATCCTCGTGGTCATCCTGCTAGACCACATCAAACTATCGTCAGGTCCTCTTCCGCCACACCTACACGTCCTAACAGCAATAGTGGAAAGACAGTCTTATTCACTACGAGTCAACCTTTAGATGACATTATCGAAGGAGAGATTGTGAGTGAAGCAAAGCAAGGCTTAGCTTATCAATTAAATGCTTTTGAACTTTGTATTTGTGGTGCACTTGCTACTGCTTTGGGTGATCTTGCCATGCATCCGATTGATACGATTAAAATCACACAACAAACTGCTAGTAAGTAAAGTTTTCGATACACTATTTTCTCCCATGTGATCACCTCATAAGAGAGTGTTCAGATGATAGTATTCTAAACTAACTATCTAACAACATTTTGTTATTGTTTTTGTCTGATCTATGTATGTATGTACTATAGCTGTGGCTAAAGGACTGTTAGGAACAGCTAAGGATATTGTCTTATCTCGTGGTTTCTTAGGTCTTTATCAAGGTGTTGTCCCTTATCTTATCGGGGATGGTTTATCTGGTGCTGTTAAATTTGCAACCTTTGAATTAAGTCGACGAGTTGCTGAAAAGAAACTTCCTGAAAAATATCATGCTATAGCACGTTTTGCATGTGCTGCCTTTGCTATGCTTGCTTGTTCTTTCATTCTTGTTCCTGGTGAAGTCTTGAAAACACGTTTACAAGCTGGTGCTGCCTTAACAATGACAGGTGCTATTCAATCCATTTTACAAAGTGAAGGCGTAAGAGGACTTTATGTTGGATATAAAGCAACATTAGTTCGTGATGTTCCTTATACTATGTTGGAATTAGGATTATATGAGAATCTTAAGTCAATATTCCGTCGCTTTGTGAAAAGAGAGACATTAACAACCAAAGAAGAGCTCATTGCTGCAGCTATTACTGGTGGATTTACTGCGATTGTAACTACTCCTTTAGATCTCATTAAGACTAGGTTAATGATGCAAACCTCTGCAGGAGGAAAGTATTCTGGTGTCTTTGATGCATTGAGTTGTATCTATCAAGAAGGAGGTCTGCTTGGTCTCTTTGTGGGATGTATGGCTCGTATCACATGGTTATTACCTTTCACCATCATTTATCTTGGTGTCTATGAGTTTGCTAAGCGATGGGTTGAACGAAGCAAAGCCAAGGCTTTGGCAGTGTAGAGTACGTAAATCATAGTTACGATCAGGTGGTCAATCTGATTAGTTAACCAGGTTACTGTCCTGACTGACTATCTTCAACTCTTTTTTGCAGTCAAAGTCAGTTTATTTGATTGTTAGATAGGGTGGGATAGTGTGTGTCTGGAGGTCAGACCTGGTGTTACATAGTGTAGGATGGTTCATAGTATACAGTACATGTTGTCACTCTGCTGAATGCAATGCAATACAGTGTAGTGCAGTGCAGTTTGACAGGATAGAAGGTGTAATAAGACCAACAAGCACTAGTTTTGAACAAAAGTTGATTTATAGGTAATATTAATAAAAAGAATTTTGAGGAATAAAAGCTATCGTACTATGGTACATTTCATACTTGAATAACAGAGGAATAAGAGTTTTGATTGTCATAACACGGACCAAGTGGCCAAGGTAGCAAGTAGTCTACGGTTCATAATTGGTTAACGTACATAAGGGATAAAAGAAGGTAATCGGACACTTAAAGTTTCTTCTACATGTAATAGTGCTCGTAATCTAAAGGTCGATAGCATGAACGATTTGCTACACATCATCATCGGTGTCGCTACTGTAACTACTGCATGTAGTAGCAAGGGGTATAATTAGATTAATTACGAAAAGAAAAAAAGTTTTGTTTAACTGAGGAGTGGGTGAATCGAACACCCAACCTTCGGGACTGGAATCCGACGCTCTACCATTAAGCCAACCCCCCAGACCAGATTGTAGGCTGCGATGTCAGAGGGTAATAGAAAGATTGAGAAATTCCTTTCACTCTTCATCATCATCATCATCATCGAAAATAGACTAAGTTAGAGGTTAGATCACCAAGACCATCTCTCTCTCTCTATCTCTCACACCAGTCTGTCGTACTAGTATAAGAATACATTCTATTGTGGATATGGTGCTCCATTGGATCTTTCTTGGTGCAACACTGTCATCCTCTCTATTAAATGCTGTCGTCGTGTTGAAATCCTTGACCTGCTGCAGTAGATGGAGTAAACTACTTCTACTCTTCTTTTGTATTCAAGTTGCTATGTCTACTACTAACCGTCTCCCAATAATCAAAGGTCGTTTGAAACGACCAATAAAAGCAGAAGATTTGGAATGGAAGACAGTGCTGCAGGACAATGTGACAGAAGCAGAAGCAGCAGAAGCAATAGCACCAACTGACACAGAATTGAAGATTGCCTTGGATAATATGATCCCTGCAGAAATGATCAATCAGCGATACAGAATTGATCTTGAAGGACGAAGTTGGACTAAGAATGTCAAGGTAGATGTGTGTGTGTGTGTGTGTGTGTGTGTGTGTGTGTGTGTGTGTGCGTGTGTGCGTGTGTGTGTGTGTGTGTGCGTGTGTGCGTGTGTGCGTGTGTACGTGTACGTGTGTGTGTATGAGGTGTGTTAGTTTGTGCATTGTGTTAACTTGCTGTTCTGGTAGAAAGAAGGAATATACGTCTCCATCATAAAGCAATTGCCTCTCTGATTGTGGTTCTGTATGTATGAGATGTCTCTAGGATGTAACATCATTGCATATTGCAGCAAGTGAAGGCCATGCAGAGATGGTGAAAATGCTACTGCTTCATCCAGAGATTGAAGTCAATGCAGCGGAAAGCAAGGTGGAGTGACGCAATTACATCTGTTGCTGAACTGTGCTCTGAACACAACATGTCTCTCCCTGTACAGGAAGGATGGACTCCCGTCTATGCTGCATGCGCGAATGGTCGGTTGGAAGTGGTGAAACTCTTGTTGTCTGATGGGCGTGTGGATGTGAATAAAGGTGATAAGGTGAGTATTAACATTATCGTGTGGTGTAGGGATTGGTGTGGCTGCTGTGAGCTTTCCTATGGTTCACACTGTTGGTTGATAGTATGCTGATGCTTATGCTATTGGTGGGTTGCAGGATGGATGGACTCCGTTCTACACTGTATGTTATAATGGCCACGTGGAAGTTGTAAAGCTCTTGTTATCTGATGAACGTATTGACGTGAATAAAGTTGACGAGGTGAGTGAGTGACTAGCATGTATCTCATTCTATATCTGTGTTGTAACTCTTCTGTCTTATATATCTGGTGCATGGTGTCCATGCGCACTTAGAATGGCTGGAGTCCAATCTATTGTGCAGTTCATCAGGGTCATGTTCAACTGGTAAAGTTGTTATTATCAGAGGCTCGAGTGGATGTGAACCAAATCGATAAGGTGAGAGAAAATGTTGAAGCAACATGATGGAAGTGCAGGAGGTGCATGGTTTTGGTTGTGGCTGGGGAATGGTTGAATGTGATGGATAGTCCTTAGATCGCTGATAGTATTGTTGTGTTGCTTTGCATAGGATGGGTGGACGGCATTTCTTACTGCTTGCTTTGATGACAAGGTGGAGATGGTGAAGTTACTGTTATCAGATGATCGTGTTGAAGTAAACAAAGCTGACAAGGTGAGTGTGTTCTATGAGCAGATAGATGCATGTTAGTATGTGATATTGTTCATTGAAGGAGGTAACATAGAGAGTGTAAGCAGGCTTATACAATGGAGTAGAAGGATAGTGTTGTTAGTATGGTATATGGTAACAGAGTGTGTGTGTGCGTGTGGTTCTTTTGCTATAGGATGAATCCACTCCATTCTTTGCTGCATGTGCTGAAGGTCATGCAGA
The DNA here is from genome assembly GCA_015146655.1 of Ochromonas danica. NCBI lineage: Eukaryota > Chrysophyceae > Chromulinales > Chromulinaceae > Ochromonas > Ochromonas danica. The sequence goes on along the minus strand of VKHL01000053.1, from coordinate 82,492 downwards.
GGTAGTAAAGCTATTGTTGTTAGATAGACGAGTGGATGTCAATAGAGTCGATGAGGTAAGTTAGAAGGTCATGCTATTTTAGTGGCTGATGATAGTCAGAGTGCTGCATTTGTGTTGGTTTGATGATAATCAGGATGAATGGAGTCCTTATTTTGCTGCTTGTTGCAGTGGTCAAGTGGAAGTGGTAAAGCTTCTGATGTCAGACAATCGTGTGGATGTGTATCGAGTTAATGTGGTAAGATCACATGATGTGTAAATGATGGTCCATGCAGCCGGTTAGTTATGCTGTGTGTCTGCTCTATTTATAGGAGGAATCGACTCCTCTTCATGGCGCTTGCGAGAATGGACATGCAGATGTGGTCGAGCTGTTATTATCAGATGGTCGTGTGGATGTGAACAGTGTCAATGAGGTAGGTGCTATAAATGACATTTAGCCCCTGTATTTGTGTGAGCTCGTATTGTGTCGTTTAAGATGATTGAGGACAGTATATGTTTCTATGAGGTCATTACTCTTACATGGTTTAACATGAAGTTACTGTAGATCTTCATATTGTATTATTACGTCATAGAGTGTGTGTTAGAATGTGATGATTAATGATCGAAGGGAGTGCATACTGTAGATAACAATGTTGAATGAGCATTGTTGTTACAATTGCACCTGTACTAAATAATTGCACTGTTTGTTAACTGTATATGTATATATGCATCACATCCATGTATAGTTCGGAATCACTCCATTCTGTGCAGCATGTTCTGGAGGCAATCTTGAAGCAGTCAAGCTACTGCTATCAGATAGCCGAGTAGATGTAAACAAGGCTGATAAGGTGAGTGAAAGGGTTGATAGTGATTGTATGTATTTAGTGAATCAGTTTGAATGTAATGGATCATTGTATATAGAATGAATCCACTCCTTTCTATTGGGCTTGTGTGGCGGGTCATGTAGAAGTTGTTAAAGAGTTGCTATCAGATCAACGGATCGATGTTTTCAAAGCTGATGATGTGAGTTGCTCATGAAGCTTGATATGAGAATGAGTGGTTTTGATGGTTTGTTGTTGTTTATTGGTTGTCTACATAAACAGGATAAATGTAGCCCATTCTATGTTGCATGCGCTGAAGGCAATGAAGAGGTAGTGAAGCTGTTGTTATCAGATAGTCGAGTTGATGTCAATCGAATGGATAAGGTAAGTGAGTATATTATACTGTATCATAGATTAGTACAGCATCACTATCATCAATGTATTGTGGAAGAAGATATATGGTTTATACTATGTACAATATGAGCATGGAAGAATTAGCTTTGTTGTTATAGGTGATAGACCAATGTCTATAAGTTATGAATACATGTTGAGGGAATGGACATGTAAATGGCAAAGTAGTGTTTATAGTTATTACCCGTAGTTATTGGTTGAAATGACTTATGGTTTGTTACTCTCTCTCTCTCTCTATATATATATATATAGAGTAAATGTACACCATTCTCAGCTGCATGTCGTTTTGGTAATGTTGAAGTTGTGAAGATCTTGCTGTCAGATAGTCGTGTGGATGTCAATAAACCTGATGCGGTAGGTTTTGTAGGTGATATCAGTCGAAGAGAGCAATATTTCTTATGTTGTTGTTATTGTATCTGTTTTCATATGTAGGAGAAAGTAACACCATTCTTTGGGGCATGTTCTCTGGGTCATGTTGAAGTGGTCAAACAACTCCTGTTAGATAGCCGTGTAAACGTGAACAAGGCTGATACGGTGAGTATGCTAGATAGATGGAGAGTGTTGTACTCAACATGTTATAAACTGATGCTCAATCTTGATGAATCCTGAGAATGTTGGGTGTTTTGTCCTGTTGATTTCTCATGCTTTCTATCCCTTTTCATAGAAAGGTACTACTCCGCTGGCTATTGCATGCTATTATGGCTATGCAGAAGTAGTGAAGCTGTTATTATCAGACAGTCGTGTGGATGTTAATGCGGGTGACAATGAGGTACGTGTGTGAGATATACTGTAGAGGGTTGCTGATTGTACTATCAGCATAATTCTCTGTTTCTATTAATATGCCAGCTAATATTATATACTCTTCTGTTGGTATAGGTTAATTGGACTCCTTTATTTGCTACTTGTAACGAAGGCCATTTGGAAGTTATGAAGCTATTGCTATCTGATGATCGATTTGATGTAAATGAAGCTACTCGGATTGTAAGTGTACACACTGAATACTGTATGTTCAACAAAGAGCAAGCTATTTTGAGTTGATAAGGATGTCAACTCAATATATATAATATAATACCCTTTGTGATCGGTGCTTATTTTATGGGTCTCTATTCATAGACTGGCGTGACAGCGTTATGTATAGCATGCAGCAAGGGTAATGTGGAAATGGTGAAGCTCTTGCTTTCAAACAGCCGTATCAAGGTTAATCAGCCTGTTGGCGAGGTCAGTGAATAAGAGAATTATATTGACTTGTATGGAAATGGACTTGCGGTATGGGCTGATTACTAGTGCTGTGCTAGGGTAATGTCACTGCATTTTACAGCGCATGCCTTGCTGGTCATGTGGACGTAGTAAAGCTCTTGATGGCGGACCATCGTGTAGATGTAAACAAAGTTGCAATAGTAAGTGCACAGTTGCAATGGTCCATGTTGGTGATCGTAGTGCTGTGGCTTTATGATTGCCAATGATGTCTTTCTTGTGTATTATGTGTATGCACAGCATGGATTAACTCCCTTGCATATCGCTTGCGGGGAAGGTATTGTGAAGGCGGTGAAGGTCTTGCTGTCAGATGGTCGAGTCAATGTGAACAAGGTTACTGAGGTACTGTAGGTCTTAATGTGGGATCATTATGATGCAGATTATGTATGAGTTCGTCCTCATGTTTGTTTCATGAAATTATTCATTATTGATGAAATGATGGAACAGCTGATAGGTTGTCCACCATATTGTAATTGTTGTGTCAGGATGGAATAACTCCTTTGGATATGGCAGCAACAGAAGAAATCAAGCAACTTCTCCAAAGAAAAGGAGCGAAAATGGGATGGGAACTACGCTAGGAAGAGAATGGACTATCCCATGATAATGATGATGCACAATTCTATTTTTCCTTCCTTAACCTCGTGCTAATCCAGTACAAGGGCGACTTCAGCATCAAGAAGAATATGACGATGATGACGATAGGGATGATGTTCAAGCCGATCAATGGCCTAGCTGATGTAAACCACTATAAATCATACATAGCATCCACTATATGTTGTACTGTGCGGGTTCTGCACTGGTGTACTACTCCAAAGCCTAGAAACCACACTTAACATGTAGTGTGGAAAATGCGCATCGAAGAAAGCATTTCAACAATCCCATCATCGTCGTCATAAATGTTTTGGACGTCGACCTGGTCTACCATTTAGAGACTTTTGATTTTCGTACCCTTTGATTTCTGTGAGTGGTGAATGCCAAAAGCTTACACAACCAGTATTTGAACACCCTTTTCTTCCATAGTTGAGAAGTCAATGTGAATTACTCAATCGTTCAAGGATGGTCATGTGCAATCGAATCCTCACCAACACATCTGAGGTATTACCACACTTGAGGTAGTTGTCACTGGCTCTAGCGCAGCTATAGTACGCTGCCAGACCATCCTTGAACGCGCTACTCTCTAATACAGTGTGAGCATTGCTGTGCCAGCTGGCATAGATTCCGAATCTCGGTAGGAGAGGGATGAGAAATAGAACAGAAGATACCATATCCTCGAACAACACACACTACAACAATACACATCAAGGAGACAAAGCACAGCAATAGAGGAGGATCAGCACAACTAGTCTATTTTAGTTGCTCGCCATTTCAGATTATACAAATCATTCACACCCATACACACTACATCCACACAATCACAATGCACAACAAGAAATAGATCAAATACAGGAATAGAGGAGGATCACCACAACTATTTTATTGTTCGCCATCTCACAAACAAAGACATCTATCATAGCCACACTTACACACATACATACCACACAAGTACACAGAGCATAGCAGCTATACAGCAACAACAAAGAAGAATATAACAATAGCGCTCAGTCCCCCTTCGTTGGTATGAGCATTATTAGACCTCAAGAGAAGGAAAACCCCAAAAGTAAACCTTCTCTTGATTACAGTCTAATCTTAACCTCTGCCTCATGTGACATCACCGCGCGATGATTAGCACAAAGAATAAGAATAAGAAGGAAAATAAACGGATTTCATACAGACAGACAAGGACAAATGACATACAATATAACAGAGATGGGGATAACATATACACACAAACAAACACAATTAGAAAGCACATGACAAGGTAGAAGATCATCATCCATAGGAAGACTTCCTTCTCTTACCACCACTACCTCTTCCTCTTAGCCTTACTCTCTTCCTTCCTATTTCTATCTCCACCCCTATTCCTATTCCTATTCTCTTCAACCATTTCCTTATTCCTCTTAATGGATTCCTTCTCCATTCTATTTGCTCATCACTCTCCTAGGAGAGAAATGAAAAAGAAAACTGAAGATACCATATCCTCAAGAGACACCATCAACTATCCGTTCCAATTAGTCTGCATTGAGCAAATCCTCTTAAGGTCGAAAACTGAAAAGATCTCTACCTCAGAGGTGTTCTCTCAGGTTCAGGTTCAGGTGATGACCTATGGTGGGTTTGTTTTCATTGGCACTCTTATTAGGAGATGATAACCTTCTGATAATAGAGACGAGAAAGAAGCAATAGAAGAAGAAGAAGAAGAAAGAGAAGAAGAAGAAGAAGAAACAAAAGCAGAAATAGACTAGAAAAGAAGAGGTAAGAGAGGAAGAAGAAAGAGCAGAAAGAAATGAAAAGATACGCCCTCCTAGAACAAATTCCTTCAATCTGTCACTCAGTACTTCCTCTATCCCCATACAGATCCAAAACCTATCCTAAAGAAAAGTCAAAGAAGAAGAAGAAGTGAAGTTCAATAAACAATGACTCATTTCCATCAAGGTGGGTCTCTGTCATTTTTTAAGATCATGGTTGGAAGTGGAGAGTAGGGCACCACTATCATACTTGGCTAAGTTATCTATCATAGGAAGGGTCATCATTTACAGAGACTTCACTCTTTTTCTTCTTCTTCTTCTTTTCAAAAAGAAAGGAAAGATCTGATGATGAGCGGTTGGGCTTTGCACCCCACGCAAGGTAGCAATCAATGCCATGGAATAATTCCATGGAATTCCTCTCGTTGGGACGTTGATGTTCTGTCAGAAGAAGATCCCAGAGCTCCTTCACCCAGGACATTTCATTGTTATCCTCAATAGAGGTGTACACCAAGAAGACCATGCTTTGTTCGACTGTAGTGATTTGCTTCTTCTTTTTCCTTGCCTTGACTGCTGCACCTGTTGATGCATTACCTGATCCCGCCAAAGCTATCGAGTACGTCAACAAGACCAGTGCATTCAATATCTACAGCCGTGTCGACGTCAAAGAGGCGAAGCAGATTGTTGTGCTGGGCGTTGGAACTGCAATGCAAGTCAGCGACTATTCCTCTCTGGCCAACAACATCCTCAACAAAATCCCCAATATCCTTGTTGCAATCCTGGACCACAATCTGAACTGGATTGATAAGAGAGATCCTGACCTATTTGTCAATGCAGTAAATGGTATCTTTGACTGGTTAAAGACGAAATTCAATGTGAAGGCGGAAGGCTTGCAATGGTATGTTGGCGGTCACTCTGCCTCGGGTATGGCCGCTGCCCAGGCCTTGTACAACACCGAGACCTCCGCACCAAAGAGGAAGAAATTCTACCCTGAAATCAAGTTCCAGGGTTATATTGGTGTTGATCCGGTTGCCGATAAGTCCATCTCTCGCAACCCTGGACTACAGCTTCGCATTCCATCTTTGGTTTGGGGCAAAGAATTCTGGGATACTTGTGTAAATGTGCTTGCGCACTACTCGGACTCTGGTGTTGGATTCTATGCCAATGCTCGCAGTCCTGCCACTTCCTCTACGGGGGTGGTCCACCACCTCATCTCGTTCAATGACTCCAAGAGTGGCCACTGCATCTATTCCAATGCTGGATGCGGCTTTGGACCTTTACATTGCTTCGACGAGAAAGTGGCACCAACAGCTTGGAACAATGTAGGTGACAGTATCCGCCGCTTCCTCCAGGGTGAGAGCATCGTGGCCTATGCCAATAGTCTTCACAAACAATGTATCTCCAAGAAGAATGGTCCTTGTGCTTAAACCTGAATATCTGAATCATTGAATTTGATTCTTCATCATCCTGTGCGAACAACAACTAAACCTACAGATTAGCTTTTGACATCACTTGCATCTGACATCATCCATTGGAACTCTTGGTATTTTCATACCCTTATTTGCTTCTTATACGAATCTAATAAGATGGTATACTATCTTGTTATGATACTATCAGTAAAAACCTTAAAGCGATTACTTTGCTGTTATCATGAGAGCTCTTGGCATGATGCAAAGCAAAATTGTAGTTTGCACCCGTCGTGTCACCCGAAACACCTTGTCCAAGAACAAGTACTCGCGCTGGCTTGACTTGGTCACATCAGGGTTGACTTCTCAGCTGGCTTCTCCTTGTGTGTGATAACTGCTCCACTTGACCAGACTAGACTAAACTACAAAGAAGTCTACCAGTTGTCAGCTGCTCACTGCTCGTTACCTTTCCTCCGTAATGTGGCATTGGTTGCTTCCATAAGTCCATTCGGAATGAGCTAGTGCCAACTATTGCACATAACTGAGCATTGAAAACCAATTCTCGCTGTCAGTGATGAAGGTGAATGTTCTTTCATTCTCCTCAGAAGCCAGATCAGAAGAATACAGGATCATCATGAATGATAACCAATGAGGATGTTATAACACTTCCTATCGTTACTGTGTTATCCCTATCATCACAGACACAGTGCCTAGACACACTCAGATATGTTCTAGTTGATCCATCAATCTTATCACTTTTAACACTGTTTGGTCCAGTTATGAGATTCTCTATCGAAACTATAGAGTAGTCCTGGAGAATATGATATGATACGACCTTCTTTTAGAGTAGAAGGCCATTTCACCTTCTCATCCAGTAGCAATTCATCCAACATCTCATCCGAAACACTCTCAGAAGTAATGAGATTAACTTCGCTTAGACAAGAATGCTTCGATACTGCTACAAGACTCTCCAATCCGCAACATCCTAGGACTAAACTCTCAATCAACTCACAGCTTTTGATCAACTCAGGCAGCATCGTATCAGAAAAATTGAGTAAACTGGGCTTATAACATGATACATGCAACTTTGTCAGACTCTTCGCATGCTCCATAAGGGCTGCCAAAGTAGCATCAGTGAACTTATTGGCATTGAAATGCCACAAATCCAAACAGTTCAAATGGGGAAGATCTCGCAGTAAAGAGATCAAACAGGCCTCAGATGTGGCGTGCAAGAAGGTAATCTGATAGGGTTCTAATAAAGGCTTCAGAATCCCAACTGGCATATAGTAGTCACTGTTCAGTATTAAAGTCACTTGCTTGTACTGTCTTCTTCTCAATATATGAGACAAGCACACAGCCCAGTCATCATTAGAACCTTCCACCTCAATAGTCACAGAGCTGTCCTCATTGCACGTCTGTATAAATTCATCAATAACCACATCCTGGAGATGTGGACATTGTTCAAAGAGATGAAGCAGATTCTCCGCGCTGCACATACTACTATGGGAGATTACCAAGTTAATCAACTTTGGACAGGATTTGCACAATGCAACAACTAAATCATCTATGACAGGATATCCCTCAACACCGAATGCAACCTTCACGATCTCCAACAATTCTCCTGTTAATGAGATATAAGACACCAAATAATTCATTTTCTGCATAGACTCACATTTTATATAGACATTCAGCCCTCTCAGACGAATCCTATTTTCGATGAGAGTGGATATGATTAAATCTATTCCCATTCCATCTACGATTGAAATATGGAGATCTCGTAAGCTGGAGGCATGCTTTTGGAGGAGGTTTGATACCATCACATGACATTCTTCATAGCTTTCGATATCTTGTAGAGAGAATTTGACCAGAGAATTCTCTCTCAACTTCTCTACCAATACTTCCATCACTACATCACCAACCTGGTTAGCTTGCTTTCTGTCTGTATTTATCCATACTGTCACTCCTTCTAGATTATGACAATGACTCAAGAAGACTGACAGATTGCTCTTCAATTGATCTTCCTTACAGAGATAAAATGCTGTGCTTGTATCGATCTTAATAGATCGAAGAGCAGGACAGTAGGATTCCATGATGTCCAATCCTCCTCCCACAAGATCTTCTAAAACACTCACACTAACAGGAAACTCTTCCACACACAATACCTTGCGATTCACCAGCCACATAGAGAACATTCTCATTTCATCATCAGAAAGACTCACCCACTACTGTAGAATGGAATGTTTTCTTCTGCTGGCACAAAGATGGACTTAGAAAGCACCAAATACGGCTTTTCATCAGACAGAGTCAAGATGAAGTGCTTGAATTGTGCCGAATTGCATCATTGATACTATTTAAACAGCACAGTGATGAACCCCATACTATTTGAATTCCCTATACTATTTGGACTCCCTTTACTCTGTACTGTGACAATTCGGCAGAATCCGAAAGGGTAAGGTTAGTAGGTGTGCGTATTCTGGAAACGCGATTGTTTTGATCAAGGTCCAACAAAGAAACCCTGACATTAGACTTTTATAATGCAAAACCTTCAATTTGAAATCAAATAATGCGGTTTTGAGGATCATTTTCCACTTTCCACCATCAAACACCCCTCACCCTCAAAACCGCATTATTTGATTTCAAACTGAAGGTTTTGCATTATAAAAGTCTAATAGCAGGGTTGTCTGTTGGAGGTGTGGCCCAAAAGAAGGGGGATTTATCCAATAAACCCGATTATTTCGATGAAGAAACGCGACGGTGGGATTGTTCGGAATTCGAATGAATTGGATGATAAGAGAAGAGAGAAGATGAAGAGGTTTTATGTGACCAAGATCTCTTCCGCTTCATCAAGCAGAGTATCTCAGACAAATAGTGTGGTACCACCACCTGTCAAATCTTTACCATCATCATCTCTTGAGGTGATTGATTTGATATTAGATGACAATGAAGAAGAACAAGAAGAAGAAGAGAAGGAGTCTGTGGTGGTGTTGCTAGATGACAACAATGATGATGAGGATGATGATGAAGAAGAAGAAGAAGCTATTATGAGGTGTGTGGTTTGTGAAGACCATCTAGTTGGTCTCTCTGCACAACAACAAGAAGAACACATTCGACACTGTCTAGACCGCTTCACTCCTGCCTCATCTTCCTCTCACACTCCTCCCGATCAGTCAAACACTGACAGTATCAACACCACCACCACAACCAACACCACTACCAACACTTCCTCTTCCTGTCCTTCTGACTATGGACTACGTGGCAAACTCTTCTACTGTGTAGTCTGTGATCTTGACTTGAGTGGTAGACGATTACTAAGTCGATGTTGGCATCTTAAACGATGTGGTAGAGAACATGCACTATCCACTCGTCAGCTCCTTCGCCTACTAGCTCCCACTCGTGAAGAGCAGATGAATGAAGAGAAAGCAGATGATGATGATGATGGCCACGAGGCTATTGATATCCCGACCTCTACCACTGTGTCAACAGAGCCTCGTAATGCATTAGCAATGCTAATGCAAGCTTCAAAACAACAAAGCCAACTTCGTGGAATGTTTCCCTCTTCTACAACTAATGGTACTACTATCAATCGATCAAAGTCTACTGGGACCTTGCTTGACCATACTACTAACTCGTCTTCATCCTCTTCTAAACGACCTACGAAAGATGAGGGAAAGGTGTCAGGAGGTGGTGGTGGAAAGCGGTCTCGTAGTATGGGCTGGTCTGCTTCGTTGTCAAGTAGTGGAGGAAGTGCGACTGGTAGTAGCCATGCTCCCGCTTATAAGAAGATTCAAATGGGGAATATGACTCATCCTATTGTGGTAGATGGCTTCCAATATGCTCATACACTGTTGTCGGATTGTTACTTCCTCACTCATTTCCATTCCGATCATACACAAGGACTCACTGCAAAGTTTAATTCAGGTATGTAAATTACACCTACAGTAGTAGTAGTACCACAGAGGTGATTACAGTATGTGGTGATGGATGGTTGTGTACGTATAGGGAAGATTTACTGTTCAGCAGTGACAGCAGCATTGGTTAAGTTGAGATTAGGTGTTTCCTCTGCTCACCTTGTAGCATTGAGTCTGGAGACAAAGGTATCTAGTTTCGTTCATTCATTCACTTCTTCTACTTCTACTACTACACTTCACCTCTGCTCTCTAACGCTTGCTGTACTGTTTTTGATGATATGATAGTATGTTATTGCAGTGGGAGGACAAGATATCGAAGTGACACTCATTGATGCTAATCATTGTCCTGGATCTGTTTGCTTTCTCTTCTATCTACCAACTAATCGTCATTATATATTTCATACTGGAGATTTTCGTTTTGATGAAAAGAAAATGTTAGCTAGTTCTCCATCTCTTCGTCATCTTCTTACTTCATCATCATCAACACGTATTCATAACGCGTTGACAGTCTATCTAGATACAACCTATTGTGATGCTTCTTATGCCTTCCCACCACAAGATGAAGTCATTCATAATCTGTTACAACTTCTCTTACAAGAAATAGATCGTGAACATACTCTTTTTCTCTTTGGTGCTTATACTATTGGTAAAGAACGTGTTTTCATGACAATTGCTAAAGCATTTGGACAACGTATCTTTGTGGATAAGACACGTTGGAAGACAATGTTATGTTATGATTGGCCTATGGAAGAGATGACGTTACTTACTACAGATTGTAATGTAACCAATCTATGGGTAGTAGGTATGCATCAACTCTCATTCAATGCTATGCCTGCTTTGCTTGCTAAGAAACAAGGTTGTCGTCGAGTAGTTGCTATTCAACCTACAGGTTGGACACATAGTAAAGGTTCACGAGGGAAGGTCCGAGGAGGAGAGAGTGCACAAGGTGATGGTGGTATAACTATTCGAAGGAAAGGTTCAAATGTTATCTATGCAGCTCCTTATTCAGAACATTCAAGTTTCAAAGAGTTAGTACGATTCATTCAAGTTTTCAGGTAATATCAATATCTACCATACCGTACCAACTGACTATCTTACAATGTAATGTTATGTTATGTTATGCTATTCTATATACAGACCTCTGCGAGTTGTACCCACTGTAAACACACAAGCAGATAAAGTTACTACACAGTTACAACTTTTAAGAGAGGCTTCAGGAATCTATCAACCAACCTCTTCTTCTTCTAATTCAAGGGAAAGTGTAGATCCATTGGGATGATATCAAAAGAGAATCTTGTCTTGCTACCCCCCCCCCTTCATATTACATTTCATCAGTCAATTGGCATATCAATATCTCCTCCAGTAGAACATTTACGTTTGAAATGTTCGAAAAGAAGTTTCATTTCCTTTTCCATATTTGGAACAGGAAGATAATGATATTCTCCAATATCAGGAGGAAAAGCAACAATTCCCATTTCTTCTACATTGATATGATAATAATGTTTTAGGATATAACGATAGATATTAAGTTGAAGGTTATATTTCACTGTATTATTATCTTTCAAATGTTTTAAAGGGTATTTACCAACTTTTCCATAAGATGATTTAATATATGCTTTCCCAGCATATAATGAAGTATCAGCATTATTACGTATATGGAAATTACTTCTCTTCCAATCTAAGATGATATATGAGATTTCACCTGTTTGAGGATGAATCTTCTTTCCTAAGAAATCAATACTACCACCTAATGATAGATCAGGTGCAACAATACGCCATTCTGTACGATAAGGTTGAATATGATGTTTCTTTAAGAATTCCTTTTGAAATTTTTTAAATAAGATAACATCAGATGATTCTTCCCATCCTATTGGTAGATTAACATGATTAATAATACATTCAAATAGATAATGCATCCAAGTACCACGATTTCTAGCATAGAGTGATGTATGTTCCCATTTCTCTATGATTTCATTCATAGTATAAGGTATACCATTTGTATGAATATATCCATCACGTGGCCAATTTTTACTTTTCATCATTCTTTCTGCCATAATAAATGGTTCAAATTCTTCAAAATAACCTTTTAATAACTCTGTAACAGAGAATCGTATAGGTAATTGACGATAATAATAAATATGATCATTCACATCAAAAGTAACATCTTGATCTAATTCATGTCGATTCTCTTGTTCTAATTGTGTTTCAATTTCTAATTCTGGAAGTTGAAAAGATTTACCAAAATCCATTGATAATTCCTCTTCAGAAGGGGTAATGATCAGAGGGGTAGCTGTAGTAGTAGTAGTGTCTGCTATTACCTCCTTGGTCTTCCTCCTTCTAGTAGTAGTAGTGGCAGTGGTGTTGTTAGTGGTCGGTGTTGTTGTTGTGTTAGGAGTAGACAAAGAAGTGAGAAGAGAAGAGACAGCCAGAGGATCAAGTATAGGATCAGCTGCTGATCCTGTCACAGTGTCTAAACTAGCAGCTGAACGACTAGTTCTTCTTCCTCTAACACTACTACTACTACTACTGGCTGATGAAGCAAGAAATCGATGAAATCGATGATGATGACCAACAAGAACACGACGAGAAGAGAAAAGAAGAAATGATGGGATAAAACTTAACATCATAGGAAGACTAACAAGAAGAAAGAGAAAGGTTAGATAGATAGCACTAGGGATGAATATGAATATGTTTGTTGTTGTTCTTCTTCTTGCCATTCCTTTCTCTACCCACTGCACATCTTCCAAACCAAGCAAATGACAACACCTTCACAGAATTCCACCCAATTCCATGGAATCTATTCCATGGATTCCACTCCATTGGAATTGAATTGGAATTGAATTGGAATTTCCATTGTCTTGTCTTCCATAAGAAATGATATCATATGGCCTAATCCATAATGACGTGGAAACGTTTTGTGGTGTGATTGTGTGAGATTGCATGTATATATTAATTAATGTATATATATATATATATAAGAGAGGTATGTATTATCAATTAATGTGGATGACGATAAAAGTTGTATCTTTCAGTTAGACAACAAGTTTTAACCTGTTAGTGCTGGGCGGGGCTGCAATTACACGAAAGATCATAACAAAAACCAATGGATTCATGCATCGTTACAGTAATTATCCTACGTATATGAGAAGCGGATAGTGCTTATCATTAAATATCGCCAAATCGAATTGGGTTCATGTTAGAGATCCATCCACTCAACCCACGGCACAGTTATTGACAGTAGACTTAACGCCCTTCGCCTATACAGTATATGGTTAAATCTAAGAAACTGGATACATGATCACTACACTAATATGATCCTACAGAACTTGTCCACCTCATCATGGCATCATAACTATCTCCTGATCCCACTACTGATCATTACCTAACCCTTTTGCAGCAGTTAACCAACCAGAATGAAACATGAGCTGGCAGTTCGAAGTTGATCGCTGATCTAAGAGAAGGAGGACCTAACACACCAGACAATTGGACTTAGTGTTTGAACTCGCTGAGATAATGAGAATTAGAATAGCAAGGCAATGAAATACAGACGACTTACCTTGTCAAACTGCTCGATTGATTCAAGTGGAAGAAGAGAATTTATCTGATTCACGAGCAATGGATTGATCTTCACTATAGACGCACGAAATGCATTGACACTGACTCATTATGGAAGATATCGACAACAAACTACTACCACACACGATGAATCGCTCTCTAAAGAATCAAATTATTCCATGCAAAATAAAAACAAACAGAGAAATTTCATCTCAAATAGGAGACTCCAATCCTCCTCGCGCATATGAAAGAGCAGAATCAAAGCAGTGGTTAGTAGTCCTCCATAAAGGTTCAAGAGAATTAGAATAACATACATAGAATCCCCAAAATCCTCCATGAAAAGTATTTTAATATATATCCAGCAATGGATTATACTGCTAAGACTTCAAAACAACATGTTCCTTCAACGACTCTCTAAATCCAATGAAATACAATAACCTCATTGTTTAACCTCATTGTTGGTTATTGACCTCATTCCACTATTCTAATCCACACATGAAGAGAGTTGATAACACGAAAACAAAAAAACCACAACAAAGAATACAGAATATGCAAATCTATCATGCCTGCCAAATTAAGCTCACGACAGCGTGATCTACTATCACCATTCATGTTAATAGAATCAAAATACGACGCAACCACATGAACCCATCAAGTCCACGGTAACATATCCTGATCAATAAAATAACGCAAGAACAACTTCCACATGAAGCACATAACCGACCCATCAAATCAACTATCATGACTGAACAAATTCATCTCCTACCAGCATTGCGATCTTCTCTCAACTTCACATAAGTTGCATAAAACATCTCGATCGAAAATGGTTTTGCTATAAAGGCATCCACACCAGCATTCAAAGCACCCTGCATTGTCTCATGGTCTGAGTTGGCTGAGACACCAATCACTACTTGGTGAAGCTGTCCTGTCATCGCTAACTCTCTAACAGTCTCCGTAACATCAGGGATCACGAAAGAACATGGATGACGAGACAATGCCAATTTCGAGACATCCCCACTGCCAATGGTACTCTCTTCTGACAACAATACTGATGATCTCACAGAGTTCTCAAATGCTCGCAAGCGACGAGTGGCTTCTAGCCCATCCATCACTGGCATCTGAAGATCCATCAACACCACATCGAACAAAGTACCACTAGATACTAATCTCTCCGAAATAAGCTTCAATGCCACATCGCCATTCTCTGCTATCGTTATGTGATGGCCTAAACGATGCAACATCATCGACATCATCTTCACGATCGTTGGTGAGTCATCGACCACCAAAATACTCAGATTAACCCGCTCATCTTCATTCTCATTACCTTCATTCATCTTCACAGTGTCTTTGTCATATAGATGAAAGGTCGAATTCGAAGCTGAGCTCTCTTCTCCACTTCCTCGCAAAGGTCGTCCAGAAACAACACCAGATCGCTCGGAGAACCTATCCATTACTTCCAAGCACATATCCTTACCACAATCCTCAGAAATGGCAGGAAGTTGGCATCTCATGAAACTGCGACGGAAAGAAAGCGACTTGCAAATCATATCATCTGCCGTCGCCACATCCGCACGATACGGAATCGAGAACCAAAACACACTACCTTGCTTGCCATCTCGACGATGAGACACGCCATAAAACCCATTTAATGCCTCCATGCGACGGGCCAAACTGTACAAACCCAGTCCCGTCCCTCCAGCCAAACGTTGAGCTTGCTTGAACGGATTGAACAAGTTGGCCATCGCTTCCTCTGATAAACCGATCCCATGGTCCTCGATCTCAATGCGAAGAAAGCTCTCATACTTGTTAGGAGCTTTACCCACATGCCCATTAAGATCATCATTACCTCCCATGTCTCCTCTGACCACACCATCACCAAGATCTTCTGACATCATCATGGGATAGATCTGAGTAGAAGATGCTATCATCTGGGAAGATTCAGATCGAGAACTCTCTCGAGGAGAAACCAAATGCATTGAGTCATCACTCTCATCACAACCACCTATCTTCACACCCACACCTCCCTTCTCATACCTCTCACCTATCTTTGCCTTCTCCTCTTCCAATACCTTCAGTATCATTCTCACCTCGCCTCCACTCGAATACTTCACCGCATTGCTCAACAGACATAATACATTCTCTTGCAACCATTGCTTGTCCGTTATGATATGAGAGCAGATATCTTGCGGTAAGGGATCCAAAACGATCGACACTCGCTGCTGAATATCCTTCATGCAATTCAAAGGAAGAAGTAAGCTCTCCACCAGATCGATTGTCTCATACTTCGGCACCAGCTTCAGACCCTTCGATGCTTTAGTGTAGTCGATACAACGGTTGATTGTCATCAACATGAATGAATTTGTGTTGCGTATGTTCTGCACGCAGTTCAAGATAGAGAGAATATTGTCTTGAACTGCATTCACATCTCTGTTGTCTCTCAGATTGTGCTGACATTCCAACGCGATGTCAGAAATCAACTCGATGCCACTCAAGAATGACATCAAAGGCTGCGAATAAGAAACGCATTAATGGCAACAATGTCAACAGGGTTTTCTTGGGAAGAATGCTGCTTACCGTTTTCAAATCATGGGCTACATTCGCGATCATGTGACGCATCTCTGTGGCATGCACTTCATCTGCCATCTCGTCCTTTTCTTTCATCGTCTTCTGTAAATCCATCATATTGAATGCCATGTAATTGTTATAACGGTATTTTTCGAAGATTAAGATGAAGCTGGGTATGGTACTAGCAATTGTGTAAAAGAGCTCATTATCACCTAAATGAGCTGCACAGAACAATGCTGCAACGGTAAGTCCCCAAATACTTAAGTATAGCTTCATATCTAGCTCTCGGTAAATGGCACTGAAGATAAGAGGGAAAGCCATCAAACAAACACCAATTTCATCTGTTGTACCAAGATTCGGTCCTGACGGTAAGCAATTCCACTTGTACTTCTCGAATACATCACCATGACATTCTTTGATAATTGAACGAGTTAATAAGCGAAATATGAAGCAAATGGTAGAACCTAGGGCAGTATAGATTCGCATGAAAGGCACTTTCTTCATCCAAAACATGTGATAACGTTGATTTAGAAGATAGTTACCAAAGCATTGGTAAAAGAAAGATATCCACATGGAGAAGAAGACAGTCACCAATCCAATCGCTGGGAGAATGAACAAACAGTTCGAGTAGACAATGGCATCATAGTAAGCAGGTGCTTGGGTAGCTGACAAGAAGCAATAAGTGAGAAAGAGTGCTGCTAGAGACTCGTGATTTGCACTCCAAATCCAAAAGTCTTTTCGAATGGAAGAATCAAAGGATTCTCTTCGTAGAGTAGCATATCGTCGACCCCAGATGAATTCATTCACAGAGAAATGATTCATGTTAAGAGAAGGGAACGGATATAAACGACAACAATTTTCGAATAGGAAAGATGATAAATGGTTGTGACATTCTGTTATTAATGATATCCAAAGATATATTGATGACGTTAGTCCTTTAGTCTTTCGGTAGTGCCCAAAGCAGTGAGTGATTGAGTGATTGAGTGATTCACATCCTTTCTTCACTTCGGGAGGGTACCTTTCATTTATTTGTACAGTAGGGCCAGGTATCGGTGTCGTATCGTATCGTTTTTGACCCGATACGATACCGATATTGGTATCGATCGGCAGCGAAGCACCACAACATGCCAAAAGAGGCTTTATAACTCAGAAAAATGGACGTTTTGGTTTTGTTGGGGGAGGGAAAAGTCCATTTTTCTGAGTTATAAAGCTTCACCCGACTGGATTTGTGCAACTTTGAAAACACCACAGTTTTCTTTGTTATAACTCCATAATTTACAGTTTACAGTCTTTATTTTCGGCTCACCATGGCGTTTCTCAAAATAAATGCGTTTCTTTCCAGAAGGTGTTTCGTACTTTAACTTAAGAAGGAGGTAGTCAGTCTATTATCAATCACCATCACTTGAAACTAACATGATGTTCTTTCGTAGCTTATTATTTCTCTCTCTTCTTACTTTCACTTTATCAAAGAAATCTTCCTCTAAAAAAGAAGAAGATGGTGGTGTTATTACCTCTGATCTTCCTTATATTGCCTGTGAAGTTTGTGAACATTTTGTTCAAGCTGTCGTTGAGGAAGTAAAGGAATTACGCAAACACGCTATTGGTAATAAGATTGAAGAGTACACTGTGTCTGAAGTGATTGATAGTGCATGTCAACCTACCAATCAGACTGGACAGTGGATACGTGAATTAGACATTATCACCACTACCCAAGGAGTGCAATCCTATCTCCATCTTGATCAACCAGGAGGTGTTAGTAAATGTAATCGTGAATGTAAAACGATTACTAAATCATGTCAAGATCTCTTAGATCATGATCTTGAAGTAGATGATCTCTCAGCTTATCTCTGGAAGAGAAAGACTTACTCTATTAAAGAAGTTACGAAGAAAGTTTGTAAAGAAATGTCAACACGTTGTAGTAAGAAACCCAAGGCTTTACCTACTAACTTCCATCGTGTAGACTATCCTTTTGAAGCAATCTCTGAGAAAGACTTGGAGATGGAGAAGCTCATGGCAAGTATGCAAGCTATGGGATTAGGTGGGAGTATGTACAATCGAGATGACATGATGAATATGGCAGGTATGATGGGTGGCGGATTAGGAGGTGAAGAGGATGGCTATGATGGAGAAGATAGCATGATGAACTTTGGCATGGGTGGAGGTGGACTAGGAGGAGCGGGACACGGTCAGTATGGAGAAGATGAAGAAGACGGGGAGGGTTGGGAGGTCTAACGTAGAGCAGAGCATAGGCAAGGCTTCGGCAGGGCAGGTGCACCGATCGTTCTCTTTTGGCTCCACTTGTTGGTGTGGCATAGAGTGGCATAGTGTAGCCCCTGACCATTCTATTCTAGACATGCTTGATTGGGGATACTGTTAAACCAAGAAACAACAGAATTAAACATAAGTCTTATCTTGGCTTGTTTTGCTTCATGACATACTGTAGTTCACGGTAATTTACATCAAGTAGTAATAGTATTTGCATCACAAACATTATGATACAGTAGAGCTTGCATGTCTCAAGCAGCGATGGTCACTGTCTGATTGGGAGCGACATAGACATAGGCCTTGCATTGAGGTGGAGAAGAAGAGGAAGAAGAAGAATGTTGTCGACCTTTCTCCACTGCACCACTATGAGGATTATTATCTGCTAGCCAGAGACCATAGTCCATCATACGAACCATCTTCTTCTTATTCCCTGAGATATAATTCGCATGAACTGTCACCATGCGTTCATTCATCTTCTTCAAGTTCTCAACTAACATCTCTGTTTGAACCATATCAACCATATTAATCATATCCAGTGGGCAAAGGTAGTGGTCATTGGTGATGATGCTTACCATAGGTTAGCTCGGGTATATACTTTCGACTAAGCATACCAGAACTAAAGATACAAGTATCAAGATAGCAAGTTGTCAGATAACGTCGACCTGTTGTCTTCTGATAAGATGCCATTTGATCTTCCACACGATCAAAATGTCGGCATTTCTCTAATGGTAAGATTGGTGGATCTTGACTAGATCTCAATACTTTCCAGAAAATAGCCTGATCATCTAGCCGGGGATATCTGTTATAACCATGTATGGATGGATGCCATGGTTAGTCAAGGTCATCATGATAATTAGCGGGTTAGGTGATGATACTTACTTGGGGGCTGCTTTGAAAGCATCTGCCCATAATTTGATCGTCTCATTAGTACTTCGAACAAAGTAAAACCCTGTATTACCTTCTACTTTACTACGAAAAAGATTAAACTTATCTCCTCTATCTCAACAGACACCACCACAAGATGAGTAAGTGTAGTAGTAGTAGTAGTAGTCCAGTTACTTACATTCGACACCAATCATTAACTGAATGTACATAATCAACATTCTTCCATAGAAGATAAGGTATAGGATCTTGTAAGATAGCAACATCAGTGTCTGAGAAGAGGACATTATATCCTAATTGTAAGATATTATGAACTGCTTCTTTCTTACGAGCTGTGATGAGATTAAACTGTTTTGAACGAAACTCTGTAGGTTGGTTTGTAATTATCTCTCCAGTTTGTTGACCCTCTTTAGCTCCACCACCTGTCATGAGATAGGTTACCATAGAGGACGACGAGGAGGTGGATGATGTATTATTGTTCTGCTGGAATTGTTGTAAATAATGATAACCTTGTGTATCCAAGACAATCACAAGAAATTTCATTTGAAGTCTATCGAGAAAACATTTGAAATTGAATAAATGATTAATAAATCCATGATTACATGCTGTGACCAAGACCGTTTTTTCTAATCCATATTGTCGAACTTTGGTAGCATCGTGATAAATACCTGCTGCTTTAGACAAAGCTTCTGAGAGTTCTACTGATGTCGTCGAGAGACATGATATTGTAAAGAAGAGAAGAAGAAGCAGAAAGTTGATGATAATAAAGTGAAATAATGGAAATCTCATCATCAATTCTTCTCATCAACAAAATTGTTGTCAAAACTAAAACAAAACCCGAAACGCGCTGACAATCAACGCTGCAAAAGTTCAAAATTAGGAGTTATATCTCATATTTTACTCTTTCAGATGTTGTTTTTGGGTTTCAGACTGATTTTTGGTTGTCGCGCACATTCACAGTCAGCCCAAAGAGAAGAGGTAAAAGTCGTAAATATGGGTTTATTTCTCTATCTTCTCACTTGGTAAAGTCGGTCTGTCGGAGAGTGGTTGGTCCACCTCATACAGCGTGTTGAGCCCAGCAGGTTCGCATCATCAATGAGAACAAGATCAAACAAGTTTGACTGTCATTCTCGACTCTCTTGTCAACTTGTGTCTATTGAAGTCTTCTTCTGTTATTAGCTATTAGCTATTATCATATCCTATAGGAGATTGATCTTCATCGTCTTGTTCTTTACCTATTAGTATCAGTCTCATCGTATCATCACGTGTTGTTGTTAATAGCTCAGAAAAGAATGGGTGCAGCACATGCTACTGTGATTAATCAAAGCACACAACCTTTGTGTGTCATTACTTTCAATATGGCGGAATTACTTTATAAATGTAAGCTATGTTTTCCAGATTTCGTTTGTTGTGGTCATTTGTTATAATAGTAAATGGTGGTATGATGTCTTATGTGTACTCATATGTGGTGGACGTTATCTGTCTATAACATATCCACCTATCGTGTTTGCTCTCACTCTCCTATGCTCTATATCGCACACCACTCTCACTGTACTATCCTCCCACTCTGCTATAATGCTTCTATCCCATAGTCTGTATAGTTATCGTTTGATTCCACCTGACTCACACATTTTCTCACACTGCTTTGTCATACTGCATTACCATGGCGACGTCACTGACTCCTTCTTGTTACCCTGCTATACAGCTTACAATACAATGTATGTCGTCATGCCTGGCGAATCCCAACTAGTCGAAGCTAATCCTGATCCAATTGGATTGAAAGTTGGAATCTTATACAATACTCTTAAAGATAGCCAAGAATTCTTATTCCATCGATTCTCTTGTAAGAATGACTCTGTTCTAACCATCACAGCAGTAGAAGGAGATGATATTGACTATTATGGTGGTAAGTCAGTCACCTACCTATCTACACACACACACACACACACACACACACACACACACTTATAAGACTGTAACCATCTTCTTATACCTTCTTCTTCAAATACTTGATTGTAGATGGGACAAATCTACAAGCAAAAGGTAAATTACGTGAATCTGATATTGAACCTTTTAATATGGCAGCAGAATGTTTACAACGTGAACAAGTTAATCCTAATACTGTAAGTACCAATGGATTAAATCAAGCTGCACTTGCAGCAGGGCATGAAATGAAGAAGCTGTTTAAGAAAGTGAAAGATACCTCTGAAGCTGCTATTAAAACAGTAACAGGGAAAGAAGTGAAATTAGATTTCCCAGCTAGTTCACGTCATTCAGTTTATACGAATAATAATATCCCACCATCACCATCTAATCAATCATTAGAAGATGTTAGTCAGTTAACAGATGATTCTTATCATACATCATCTATGAATGGTATATTACCAGTAGGGAGTGCTAGTAGTGGGAAGATCTCTATTAATGGATTTAATAATGGTGGTTATTCATCATCACAACAGCAGCAGCAACAACAGCAACAGCAGCAGCCGTCAGCGCGTACTAACTCCTATACAACAAGTAATCCTCCTCCTTTACAACCTATACAACCTAATGCTACATCAGCAGCATTGAAGATGTTTGCTAATCTCCCACCTTCAGGATCAGCAGTTAATCAAAGCAATAATAGTAGTAATAATAACAATAGTTATAACTATGGTAATGGTGGTATACCAGCAGGCTCTTCTGTTAAACCATTTTCCTCTACATCTGCTTCCATGGGAGTGAATCCTAATAACAGCGGGTCAATGGGAGGAAATGCTGCTAATATGAATATCCAGCAAAGTACTCGGGGTCGACCTTCTCCATCGAATGCACCATTACCTATGAATCCACCTGGTAATACTGCCACTAACTACAACAATAATAGCAACAACAATGCACAGATGGGGAATAGTATTTCTCAAAGTACACGTGCTAGACCATCTCCATCTAATCCTCCTTTACCAACCAATCTGAATAATAATCCTAATTATGGTACGAATGGTAGTGGTGTTGGTGGTAGTGGTAGTGGTGGGGCAATGACGGGTAGTTTGGCCTTTTTGAATAGTTTGGATAACAAACGCAATGCTATTATGTCATCAACACCCATTACTACCTCTCAATCACCACCTGATTCAATGATTATGATATCATCTAGAAATGCTAATACTAATGTTGCTACTTTAGGTAGTAACCCTAGCAATTATTCCATGATGGGACAACAACAACAACAATCACAACAACAACCACAACAACCACAATCACCAAGTAATAGTGGTAGTGTAACGATGGGGAATAATCTCTCTTTACGAGAACAAATGCAACAAGTTGTAACCTCATCTAAATCAGCTGAAGAAATTTTTGCACAAGAATTAGAACGTAAAAAGAAAGAACAATTATGGGAAGAAGAAGTTAATAAGATTAAACGTGAACGAGAAGAACGTGCTCGTAATCCTGAACCTGTTGTAGAATCATCATCTGCTGCATTCCCTACTGATAATCAACAACAACTTCCTGGCAATGGTCCTCCTGTAGTTGATGCTGGTTGTCATGTATGCACAATCTCGTAATAGTCTCTTCTTCAATCATCACCATCATCATCATCATCTTGAGGGATAGGTTGTTGTTAAGAGGACAGAAGGATAACTACCTATAACATCTGCTTCATCATGTTACCTAACTACCTAACTAACTACCTACCTACCTGTTGGTGGTGATTGACAAATAGTTTTAAAAGACATCAGACCATATTATGTCTCTTTCTCTCTGTCAGTCTCTGTCTTTCTCTCCGTGTGCTATGATTTATGTATATATACAATAATAGATATCGCTACCATTCTTCTTCTTCTTCTTGTCATACTAACGACAATGCTTTTTTGTGATACTATATGAATGAATGGATTGATTGATTGAGAAAGATAGTGTGTGTGTCTGTGTTTATGTTTGAAAGACATTGCTTACTGTAATGACTAACACACTATCATATCATCACAAGCATATAGCATACACAAACTAGACTAGACTACTACTACTACAACAACAATAGAAGGCTTTCATCAACATTGCCTACTCTATGCTACAGTAGCTGTCCCAAGGTTCACATGTGCTAACAATGCCATCTTTAGTCTCTTTCTCTTTTTGATCATTCATTACAACAGGAAGTCTTCTAGATCTTGTTCTAAACTTGGTTCTGATTGATCATCATCTCTCATTGATTGCATCATCATCATATTACAAGTACCATGACGTGACGACTCTTCATTCTGCTGCTGGTGGTGGTGGTGCTGCTGCTGGTCGTATTGGTCATGATAAGGAATAGATGATGATGAAGGATGGTCATGATGATCATGATCATCAACCATCATGCCATAAGAAGGAGGTGGTACTGCTACTACTGGATTGTGATATGCTCGTATCTCCCAAGTGATGATCGAGTTTGACTGTCTTGCCAAACTTTCCATCCATTGACAAGCTGACGGCAAGTCTGTAAAGCATTCCTTTACAACTAACTGCTGCTGCTGCTGTCTGCTGCTGTCAACCATATGATATGGAATTAACGAGGTCATGACATCATTGTCTTCTTGTTGTTGTCGTTGTCTCTTTGGTTCTCTTCTTCCTACAGGATGATGATGATGATGATGATGGTTAACAAGAAGAAGCTGATGACCATGATGACTACTACTACTACTGTGTTCATTAGTAGTACTATCCGTTGACACAGCAATGAATCGTTCTTCTGATTCATTATCATCCAGAACCTATTTACACCATATACACCATAACAACATCAACATCACTATCATTCACAATCAATCATGACCAACTTACATCATCATCATCTTCTTCTTGTCGTTCTTGTTGTTGTTCATGGAATCTTGACTCTGCTGGTTGTCCAATTTGAAGCATTAGTTTCGTAATGATAAAGAATCGTTTACTTTCTTTACTTAAATTACTTCCTTGGAAACTTCGACTAATTCCTAATAACAAGGCTGTACTCTCTACTAACATTAATGGCTTTTGTTGTCTTCTATCAATGAACTGCATAGAGAGAGCTAATCGATTACGAAAGAGTAAAGCACGTGCCCAACAATCAGATTGATCAGTTGTTGTCGTTGCTAATGGGGTGAGTAGTTCACGATGATCATTATCATCTTGTCCTTCATTGTCGACATGATCTTTCATAAAACAACGAAATGTTGTCATAGAGATATCATATTGATTTTGATAGGATATTGGATAAAGATGAACCCATAAGATATTTAAGATAGCTAATAAGAAGGCTTTCCATGCACGATGAGATGGTTTTCGTATACTTCCCCCAATAGAAGAAGAAGGAAAAAGATTGATAGTAGTAGTAGTACCTGTAGGTTCAACTTCTTTAGCAGTTAATTCAATACTATTCGGTAGAGATTTAGCATGTCTTAATAAGTTATAATATCTACTATTATTATAACTATTATTATTAATAGCTTGATTTGTATAAATGACCATTGTACTAAGAATCTTACGTAAAAGATGACGTCTAAATGTCAATTGTGTTGACCATTGTAAATAGACGAAGATTGGATGTGTAGTAACCAATTGATTATGTTGGTTGAATGTTTCTTCTAGTTTAGAGACAAGAGAGTCTATTTGAGAGTCGATTGCTTTCCCAAAAGCATGTAAAGAATGACTATACATGATGTACTTACTCTATGGTATGGTATGGTATGGTATGACAAATGAGCTCTTCTTGTGAGAGAGAGAGATAGTCTAACTGCTAGTGGACTAGACTAGATGACACAACACAAGAGGTGGTGGGATAGAGAAGAGAAGAGAAGAGAAGAGGAAGGAAGGCACTTGTGGAGGACAATTTCACCAGATTAAGTGAGAGAGAAGCATTTTGATGAGAGAAGGAGGAACTATTCTTACGATGCGTGCGAGAGAAGATATACTTACGATGCGTGGGGAAGTGGTCTGTACAGAGCACGGTGGCTAAACCCGGAAAACGGCTAAACCCGGAAAACGGCTAAACCCGGAAAACGGTTGTTGGTGGAAAACAAGGATGAAAACCATTTCATCGTTAATTCTTGCAATGAGCACTTGTTCATGGAGCAGAATTTACTGTGACACTAATTCATATTAGTGTTTTCCAGCATTTTTCTCTGCTTTGCTGGACGATTCTCTTTTTCTGACTCGTCCAAAGAGAGCAAGTCCTCTGCGCCAAGATAGCTCCGACACTTCTTGGGCCTCACTTGCGTTTGATGGTTGTCCACGGTTCACCAGTGAGAGATTCTTATATCCACATCGAACAAGTTTAATCGAACACTACAAGTTTAATGGATGAAGAAGGAAATGACAGCGCCCTTAGATCAGGACATATATGATACAGCTCAGAAGGCCGAACCAGAGTGTGATCGGAAAAGCGGCGTTCCTTGGTGCTCAATAGCAAGGTCCTCAACCTCGGACAGGCCCTTCCAATCGATAACAACACCTCTTCTGTTATGGACAGATCAATACAATGACGATATTTTCTCCCCACTTCCAGAATCTCTATTTGTGTTCCGAAACATGAAATGTAGTCCAACAATCGCTGACTTGACAAGGGATTGACGTCTATGGTCAGCCTTCTCAAAGATATCCTATTCTGACCAAGAAAGTCCAACACATCATCAAATGACCAATTTTTATCACCACGTCGCGGATGCTGGAGGTGTGCTTGGATAGCAACCCTGTGATCGATTCCAAAGAAGTAGAAGCAGAGTGTATTTCTAGATCAATCTTGACTAATGTGTTGTTCTTTAACTCGTTCGTCATTACTGATAACAACATTGTATCTATTTTCTCAGTTGCGGCGGATTTGGTATGAGGCTTGATTGTCACGGAATTGAGACGTGTGCATTGTTTCAGAAAGATACGAAATCGGTCTTGCATTGCCTTCATGCTAACCTCTCTCTGAGAAACTCCAGTCCCTTCGTTCCTGTCAATATCAATAGAGCGAAGAGATGGACAGTAGGTACTTAAGTTCAATGTGTTCTGCAAATCCTTGAGCAAGTAAAGTCTGACTGGGAAGTCTTCCACCAGAAAGATATTACGACTGCCTAGCCATTTATAGAGCTCAATCACTTTCACACAGAAGTATCCTGGTAGTTCATTCATTCCTCTTGCCATTACCAAGCCTGATAAAGAAGACAGCCATGCTGCTCGATCGCCACCACTCTCTCCTGCACAAGCAACATCCAATGCTCTGAGA
Source organism: Ochromonas danica (assembly GCA_015146655.1). Taxonomy (NCBI): domain Eukaryota; class Chrysophyceae; order Chromulinales; family Chromulinaceae; genus Ochromonas; species Ochromonas danica. The sequence goes on along the minus strand of VKHL01000053.1, from coordinate 55,900 downwards.
TCCCGCCATGATCCCAACCATTCCGAGTAAAGACAATTCCAGCTGCCACAATAATGATCTCTTGCTTGACATAGTTTAATTCTTTCTCAGTAACTGCACTTCAACACAGGTAAGATTCAACAAGATGTTAGATTTCTGGATGTGGATCTGCTTTTTACTGTTTTCTCTTCACTTGTGATGTTATTTCAATACAAGCCTTTTCTCCTTCAAGCTTTTCTCTTCTTTCTCTTAAGACAGCATTCTTATCTCTATTTATTTCTAATAGAGTCCTATTCTGCTGAGTAATTCTTTTTTGAAGAAAGACACCAAGCCGCTAGTTTGAAAGCAAAGGAAATAGTAGCAGGTACAATAGAGCATTCATCGTTTCGCCCAGGTATGCGACTTCACCTCGTAGACAAACCTGTAAACATTTGTCCACATAGCAGCTTCTCTCAACGTTGGTGGCCAATGTTGATTCTCCCCTTCTTCATGCAGAATACTTGCTATGGCTGACTCATCTGCTACTACGTCCTCCAATTCCACCTCTATCAAGCAACCATGATCCTTCACCGCCAGCACACTCTCACAGCCTGCATTAGGTATCCTCAGAACCTGCAACCTCTGGCAAGCTCGAATCATCTTACTGATCATCTCGTCTGTGAAATGTGCACCACCCACAGAAAAGTCGTATATACGGAGCATTTGCAATCGAGCAGACGCATGCTCGACAATGGCCGCTAAGCTCACATCACCAAACGCGAGACCGATAGCACGTAAATGCAGCTTCTCCAAACGAGGAAGGTCCCTTACAGCCTCCACCAGAGTAGCCTCTTGCATAACCACTTCCATTTCAGTGATGTAAGGAGACAATGTGGACTTCACAACATCCAACTGGTAGTCGTCAATGACGACTAGTCCGTTAGGGAGGTTCAACAATGAGACATTCTTATATCCACATCTATCCACCACTGTTCTTACACAACCAATCCAATCTTCCTTCTGTTTTCGACTTCTGGTTCCATTGTCGGTAAACGTTATTTCACGCTTCTCATCATCAACCACTATATCAAGATAAAAAGAGGGGAAAGACAACGTCCTTAGATCAGGACATATATGATACAGCTCAGAAGGCCGAACCAGAGTGGGACCAGAAAAGTGGCGTTCCTTGGTGTTTAATAGCAAGGTCCTCAACCTCGGACAGGCCCTTCCAATCGATAACAACACCTCTTCTGTTATGGACAGATCAATACAATGACGATATTTTCTCCCCACTTCCAGAATCTCTATTTGTGTTCCGAAACATGAAATGTAGTCCAACAATCGCTGACTTGACAAGGGATTGATGTCTATGGTCAGCCTTCTCAAAGATATCCTATTCTGACCAAGAAAGTCCAACATCTCATCAAATGACAATTGTGTAGGTGCACTACTTTCTATCACAACATCTCGGATGCTGGAGGTGTGCTTGGATAGCAACCCTGTGATCGATTCCAAAGAAGTAGAAGCAGAGTCTAGATCAATCTTGACTAACGTGTTCTTCTCTAACTCGTTGGTCATTTCTGAGAACAGCATTGCATCTATTTTCTCAGTTGCGGCGGATTTGGTATGAGGCTTGATTGTCACGGAATTCAGACGTGTGCATTGTTTCAGAAAGATACGAAATCGGTCTTGCATTGCCTTCATGCTAACCTCTCTCTGAGAAACTCCAGTCCCTTCGTTCCTGTCAATATCAATAGAGCGAAGATATGGACAGTAGATAGTGAAGTTCAATGCGTTCTGCAAATCCTTCAACAAACCCAGTCTCACAGGGAAGTCTTCCACCAGAAAGATATTACGACTGCCTAGCCATTTATAGAACTCGATCATTTCCCTGTAAAAGTGTGCTGGCAGTTCATTCATTCCTCCTGCTATTACCAAACCTGATAAAGAAGACAGCCATGCTGCTCGATCGCCACCACTCTCTCCTGCACAAGCAACATCCAATGCTCTGAGATCCCGCCATGATCCCAACCATTCCGAGTAAAGACAATGAAGGACGTCTCGATCCAGCTGCCACAATAATGATCTCTTGCTTGACATAGGTTAGATCTTTCTGAGCATCTGCACTTCAACACAGGTAAGATTCAACAAGATGTTAGATTTCTGGATGTGGATCTGCTTTTTACTTGTGATGTTATTTCTTTACAAACCTTTTCTCTTTCAAGCTTTTCTCTTCTTTCTCTTAAGACAGCACTCTTATCTCTATTTATTTCTAATAGAGTCCTATTCCGCTGTTTGTTATTGATTTGCCAGTCCCAGCAGGGTATGATTGCTATTGATTGTGAGGATTTTGGTCTTATTTCGCTGTTCTGCACATGTTGTTGTGATGCGGGAGGTTTGAGTCGCAGAATGTGACCTTTAACTCTGGTTATCAGGGTTCATTGCTGTCAATAGAGGATTTTCGAAGTTTTGGTTTTTGACTGCATAACCACAGCAACGAGATATGATTACAAGAAATGGTTATATTTACATACATCCCTACTCTGTTTACATACATGTTGAAGAACCGAAATTGTGGACAGCAGGAGTGTTGCGGAATGAGTGGCTCTGAGAGCACTCATTGACTGAACCTCCTCTGCCATAATTAAGGTTCTTGTGCCTATATAAGCCTGAGTACATTCGGTGTCTCTTAACACCACCAACCTAATAAGAACCGACTAGATATTCAGCATTGAGGTCTTACAAGATGATTACAAGAAATGGTTATATTTACATGAAAATATTAAAAGCAGGAATTTTATAAGCCTCTACAACAACTACTATTACACTAAACATTGGATCAGTTCTTTATAAGAGCCACAAGGGTTAGTTGCCAAGGAAGCAATAGCAATTGGTTACAAAACCAATAGAGCATTCAACCAACTTTTCGCCCAGGTATGCGACTTTTCCTTATAGTCAAACCTGTAGACATTTCCTCTCACCACCACACCTCTTCTCAATGTCGGCGGCCAATGTTGATTCTCCCCTTCTTCATGCAGAATACTTGCTATGGCCGACTCCTCTGCTACTACGTCCTCCAATTCCACCTCTATCAAGCAACCATGATCCTTCACCGCCAACACACTCTCACAGCCTGCATTAGGTATCCTCAGCACCTGCAACCTCTGGCAAGCTCGAATCATCTTACTGATCATCTCGTCTGTGAAATGTGTGCCACGAAAAGGAAATTCATGTATGCGGAGCATTCGCAATCGAGCAGACGCATGCTCGACAATGGCCGCTAAGCTCACATCACCAAATTCGAGACCTCCAGAACGTAAATGCAGCTTCTCCAAACGAGGAAGGTCCCTTACAGTCTCCACCAGAGTAGCCTCTTGCATAACCACTTCCATTTCAGTGATGAAGGGAGACAATGTAGACATCACAATATCCCACTGGATATCATCAGTGACGACTCGTCCGCTATGGTTTAAAAATGATACATTCTTATATCCACATCTATCCAACACAGTTCTCACACAACCAATCCAATCTTCCTTCTGGTTTCGAAGTCTGCTTCCATAGTCCGAAAACGTTATTTCACGCTTCTCATCATCAGCTATTAAGGCCAGCCAAAATGAAGGAAAAGACAACGTCCTTAGATCAGGGCATATATGATACAGCTCAGAAGGCCGAACCGGAGTGTGATCGGAAAAGTGTTGTCCTTTGTTGCTCAATAGCAAGGTCCTCAACCTCGGACAGGCCCTTCCAATCGATAACAACACCTCTTCTGTTATGGACAGATCAATACAATGACGATAGTTTCTCCCCACTTCCAGAATCTCTATATGTGTTCCGAAACATGAAAGGTAGGCCAGCAATCTCTGACTTGACAAGGGATTGAAACCAATGGTCAGCCTTCTCAAAGATATCCTATTCTGACCAAGAAAGTCCAACACATCATCAAATGACCATTGAGTGGATGCGCTAGCTTCTATCATCACATCTCGGATGCTGGAGGTGTGCTTGGATAGCAACCCTGTGATCGATTCCAAAGAAGTAGAAGCAGAGTGTATTTCTAGATCAATCTTGACTAACGTGTTGTTCTCCAACTCATTGGTCATTACTGATAACAACATCGAATCTACTTCATCATTCTCTAACTCGTTCGTCATTTCTGAGAATGCATCTATGTTCTCAGTTGCGACGGATTTGGTATGAGGCTTGATTGTCACGGAATTCAGACGTGTGCATTGTTTCAGAAAGATACGAAATCTGTCTTGCATTGCTTTCATGTTCCCTTCTCTCTGAGAAACTCCAGTCCCTTCGTTCCTGTCAATATCAATAGAGCGAAGAGATGGACAGTAGGTAGCTAAGTTCAATGCGTTCTGCAAATCCTCCAACAAACCCAGACTCACTGGGAAGTCTTCCACCAGAAAGATATTACGACTACCTAGCCATTTATAGAGCTTTATGACTTGCTCGTGAAAATATTCTCGACTTTTATCAAGTCCTCTTGCTATTACCAAGCCTGATAAAGAAGACAGCCATGCTGCTCGATCGCCACCACTCTCTCCTGCACAAGCAACATCCAATGCTCTGAGATCCCGCCATGATCCCAACCATTCCGAGTAAAGACAATGAAGGACGTCTCGATCCAGCTGCCACAATAACGATCTCTTGCTTGACATAGTTTAATTCTTTCTCAGTATCTGCACTTCAACACAGGTAAGATTCAACAAGATGTTAGATTTCTGGATGTGGATCATTTTTCGTTCTGCACGTCTTGTTGAGGTTTGAGTCACAGAATGTGACCTGTAACTCTAGTTATCAGGGTTCTTTGCTGTTTCAAACTCCAAAGTCATCTTTCACTCCAAGTTTTAGTTTTCGACTACTTGACAGACAAGATGAATCTGGGTGACATTAACAGCAAAGACATAACCACACCGACGAGATATGATTACAAGAAGGTGTTGTATTAACATGATAATATTTAAAGTACAGTTGCGTTAACATGGAAGTGGGCGTTCTTTAAGCCTCTACAACAACTACTATTACACTAAACATTGGATCAGTTCTTTATGGTAGTCACCAAAGTCACAAACAAAGGAAGCAGTAGCAATTGGTTACAAAACCAACAGAGCATTCAAATTTTCGCCCAGCTATGCGACTTCACCTCGTAAACAAACCTGTAGACATTTCCTCTCACCACCACACCTCTTCTCAACGTCGGCGGCCAATGTTGATTCTCCCCTTCTTCATGCAGAATACTTGCAATGGCTGACTCATCTGCTACTACGTCCTCCAATTCCACTTCTCTTAAGCAACCATGATCCTTCACCGCCAGCACACTCTCACAGCCTGCATTAGGTATCCTCAGCACCTGTAACCTTTGGCAAGATCGAATCATCTTGCTGATCATCTCGTCTGTGAAATGTGCACCACCCGCAGAAAAGTCATGTATGCGGAGCATTCGCAATCGAGAAGATGCATGCTCGACAATGGCCGCTAAGCTCACATCACCAAACTCGAGACCTCCAGAACGCACATGCAGCTTCTCCAAACGAGGAAGGTCCCTTACAGCCTCCACCAGAGTAGCCTCTTGCATAACCACTTCCATTTTAGTGATGTAAGGAGACAATGTAGACTTCACCGCATCCCAATGGTTATCATCAGTGACGAATTGTCTTCCATGGTCCACCAGTGAGAGATTCTTATATCCACATCTATCCACCACAGTTCTTACACAACCAATCCAATCTTCTTTCTCTTCTCGGCTTCTGGTTCCATTGTCGGTAAACAGTACTTCACGCTTCTCATCATCTACTACAAGTTTAATGGATGAAGAAGGAAAAGACAACGTCCTTAGATCAGGACATATATGATACAGCTCAGAAGGCCGAACCAGAGTGGGATCGGAAAAGCGGCGTTCCTTGGTGCTCAATAGCAAGGTCCTCAACCTCGGACAGGCCCTTCCAATCGATAACAACACCTCTTCTGTTATGGACAGATCAATACAATGACGATATTTTCTCCCCACTTCCAGAATCTCTATTTGTGTTCCGAAACATGAAATGTAGTCCAACAATCGCTGACTTGACAAGGGATTGATGTCTATGGTCAGCCTTCTCAAAGATATCCTATTCTGACCAAGAAAGTCCAACATCTCATCAAATGACAATTGTGTAGGTGCACTACTTTCTATCACAACATCTCGGATGCTGGAGGTGTGCTTGGATAGCAACCCTGTGATCGATTCCAAAGAAGTAGAAGCAGAGTCTAGATCAATCTTGACTAACGTGTTCTTCTCTAACTCGTTGGTCATTTCTGAGAACAGCATTGCATCTATTTTCTCAGTTGCGGCGGATTTGGTATGAGGCTTGATTGTCACGGAATTCAGACGTGTGCATTGTTTCAGAAAGATACGAAATCGGTCTTGCATTGCTTTCATGTTCCCTTCTCTCTGAGAAACTCCAGTCCCTTCGTTCCTGTCAATATCAATAGAGCGAAGAGATGGACAGTAGGTACTTAAGTTCAATGTGTTCTGCAAATCCTTGAGCAAGTAAAGTCTGACTGGGAAGTCTTCCACCAGAAAGATATTACGACTGCCTAGCCATTTATAGAGCTCAATCACTTTCACACAGAAGTATCCTGGTAGTTCATTCATTCCTCTTGCCATTACCAAGCCTGATAAAGAAGACAGCCATGCTGCTCGATCGCCACCACTCTCTCCTGCACAAGCAACATCCAATGCTCTGAGATCCCGCCATGATCCCAACCATTCCGAGTAAAGACAATGAAGGACGTCTCGATCCAGCTGCCACAATAATGATCTCTTGCTTGACATAGTTTAATTCTTTCTCAGTAACTGCACTTCAACACAGGTAAGATTCAACAAGATGTTAGATTTCTGGATGTGGATCTGCTTTTCACTTGTGATGTTATTTCTTTACAAACCTTTTCTCTTTCAAGCTTTTCTCTTCTTTCTCTTAAGACAGCACTCTTACCTCTATTTATTTCTAATAGAGTCCTATTCCGCTGTTTGTTATTGATTTGCCAGTCCCAGCAGGGTATGATTGCTATTGATTGTGAGGATTTTGGCTCTGTGCACACGTGGGGCTGGCTGTGCTCAGAGCTCTTGTGGGGTGTGGGAGGTTTGAAGCAAAGAAAAGGACTTTTAACTCCAGATATCGGGGGTTTAGACTTCAGATGATTTCAGGATTTTCGAAAGTTTCAGTTTTCGGGTGAGCCAAATCCGCGACAATTGACAAGATATGATATCATGCAAGATATGATTACAAGACGTACTTCAGAAATCAAATGATATTCTAACCTACACAACAACAACAATAACTACTACTATTACACTAAACACTGGATCAGTTCTTTATGGTAGTCACCAAAGTCACAAACAAAGGAAGCAGTAGCAATTGGTTACAAAACCAATAGAGCATTCATATTTTCGCCCAGGTATGCGACTTTTCCTTATAGTCAAACCTGTAGACATTTCCTCTCACCACCACACCTCTTCTCAATGTCGGCGGCCAATGTTGATTCTCCCCTTCTTCATGCAGAATACTTGCTATGGCTGACTCCTCTGCTACTACGTCCTCCAATTCCACCTCTCTTAAGCAACCATGATCCTTCACCACCAACACACTCTCACAGCCTGCATTAGGTATCCTCAGCACCTGCAACCTCTGGCAAGCTCGAATCATCTTGCTGATCATCTCGTCTGTGAAATGTGCACCACCCGCAGAAAAGTCATGTATACGGAGCATTCGCAATCGAGAAGATGCATGCTCGACAATGGCCGCTAAGCTCACATCACCAAATTCGAGACCAATACAAGCACCTACATGCAGCTTCTCCAAACGAGGAAGGTCCCTTACAGCCTCCACCAGAGTAGCTTCTTTCATAACCACTTCCATTTTAGTGATGTAAGGAGACAATGTGGACTTCACGGCATCCCAATGGTTATCATCAGTGACGAACTTCGAGCCATGGTTCAACAACGAGACATTCTTATATCCACATCTATCCACCACAGTTCTTACACAACCAATCCAATCTTCTTTCTCTTCTCGGCTTCTGGTTCCATTGTCGGTAAACAGTACTTCACGCTTCTCATCATCTACTACAAGTTTAATGGATGAAGAAGGAAAAGACAACGTCCTTAGATCAGGACATATATGATACAGCTCAGAAGGCCGAACCAGAGTGGGATCGGAAAAGCGGCGTTCCTTGGTGCTCAATAGCAAGGTCCTCAACCTCGGACAGGCCCTTCCAATCGATAACAACACCTCTTCTGTTATGGACAGATCAATACAATGACGATATTTTCTCCCCACTTCCAGAATCTCTATTTGTGTTCCGAAACATGAAATGTAGTCCAACAATCGCTGACTTGACAAGGGATTGACGTCTATGGTCAGCCTTCTCAAAGATATCCTATTCTGACCAAGAAAGTCCAACACCTCATCAAATGACCATTGTGTGGATGCGCTAGCTTCTATCACTACATCTCGGATGCTGGAGGTGTGCTTGGATAGCAACCCTGTGATCGATTCCAAAGAAGTAGAAGCAGAGTGTATTTCCAGATCAATCTTGAATAACGTGTTGTTCTCTAACGCGTTGGCCATCGTTGATAACAACATCGAATCTACTTCATTAATCACGCGTCGCCAGATTCTCACGGCTTCCAGATGACTGCACTGCTTCAGAAATAAACAAAACCTCTCTTGCAACACCAGAAAGTCCACTATTTCCCCAAATTTGATGGTACCAATAAACCTGTCAATATCAATAGAGCGAAGAGATGGACAGTAGGTAGTGAAGTTCAATGCGTTCTGCAAATCCTCCAACAAACCCAGACTCACTGGGAAGTCTTCCACCAGAAAGATATTACGACTACCTAGCCATTTATAGAGCTTTATGACTTGCTCGTGAAAATATTCTCGACTTTTATCAAGTCCTCTTGCTATTACCAAGCCTGATAAAGAAGACAGCCATGCTGCTCGATCGCCACCACTCTCTCCTGCACAAGCAACATCCAATGCTCTGAGATCCCGCCATGATCCCAACCATTCCGAGTAAAGACAATGAAGGACGTCTCGATCCAGCTGCCACAATAATGATCTCTTGCTTGACATAGTTTAATTCTTTCTCAGTATCTGCACTTCAACACAGGTAAGATTCAACAAGATGCTAGATTTCTGGATGTGGATCTGCTTTTCACTTGTGATGTTATTTCAATACAAGCCTTTTCTCTTTCAAGCTTTTCTCTTCTTTCATTTAACACAGTACAGTACTCTTATCTATTGTTTTGCTGATAAAGCAAGCAATACCATTTCTACTCAACAAGTTTCATAATCTTATGAAGCCAACCGAAAACCCGCCATTTCCTTCTTACAACTCGTAACTACCACCTCAGTAAACCGGTAAATCAGCTCTTTAGTCTTCGTCTGTTTTCACTGGGTTTGCTTGATCTTTCTCGATGAGTTTTATTGGAAGCTCAAGTCTGTGGGGAAGTGAAGCTTCCGCGCGACTATGTGAAGTTGTAATGGAGTCTAATAATGGCATGGCTCAGCAGGTATTAGAAAATAGAACTGATTTACTAGATTTATTGAGTCGAGAGGAATTGGAAGGCTGTGATGACTTGGGCCTCACCTTGCCTTACTTGGCTGTCCATTATGATCGACCTGAGATCTTGAAATACCTGCATAATCGAGGTCTAGACCTAAGTAAGCCTTGTGATCCCTTAGACTATGGCACACCTCTCTTCTATGCAGCCTCCTTGGGACGACTTCATGTTCTACGAACTTTGTACTCATTGGGTTATTCATTAAAAGATGGTTGTGAGAGTTATTTTGATCTTCCTCCTATCTATTATGCTCGACGCCGTGATGATGGAGATATGGTTCATATGATTGATGAGATTATCGTGAAGGAAGACCGAGCCACAGTTTTGTTTCGAAAAAATGTACTTCGCAACCAACAACAACGACTCTATCAAACGAAAAGGAAGCATATTATAAGCATTCAGCGTATTGCACGTGGTTATATTACCAGGAGGTTCTATCGTGCATGGAAAGCAGGAGAGGAGATAGGGTGGATGCCTAACATTAGTATCTTTTCATCTTCGGAAGTGATCGGAGGAGAAGATGAGGAGAGATCTCTTAAGGAAGGCAGTCAAAGTGTTTATAGCAATGCCGGTAGTAGTGTTGGCGGCAGTGTTTGATAGATTAGATTGTGTGAGAAAGTGGATGGTACCTTTGTCCTGGAGTCCTTGAGATGACCCTCTCTCACTGCTATCATCCTTCTCTCCCCTTACAATCGCTTGCTGACACTTCATTTAAGCCGCCTCTTAATGGCAAATAAAGGAGTCACCCATGGCACAGGAAGAACATGATGATGGGAGAAGCAGCAAGGCGCTAAGATCACTTTGTACTGTAGGAAGACGTTAAAGAGGTTGAGGCAAGGAATGAAAAGATGGAAGTGAGCATTCCGTTGCCATCATATGCCAAAGAGAGACGTTTAGTTCTCCATAGAGATGGTGAAGAAGGGATCTACCTGGAAGTTCCCGCAGCATCAAGCCATTGGTGACGGAAGAGCTTATTATACTGGTAATTAAAATGTTTATATCTTCATACGAAGAGACCTAAATCTGTCACACTTTGTTAAGTTGTAGATGTAATAAGGACAATGTTTGTATGCATTGATCCTCCTTTCATCACTAGTCCTAGTGCTAGTGCTAGGTATGCAACTCGAACTAGATTGGTGCGCAAGATAATGGAAACCCTTAAACCACTATCATCTTAAGTTAACTCCACAAACGAGATTTTCGGCTCCCACCCCAGAATTAAAGTTTTCTCGGTGAGAAAGAAAGGTTTCAACTCGCTTGATACGAGGTTTTCAAAAAGGCGACTGGGAAACGGCAGTTTCATCTCTTGTCGTGTGTGTGTGTTGATTGCACAGGGCAGGGGCAGAGAGAGCAGCAACGGCCGCAGAGGAAAGCAAAGCAAACAAGATCAACGAAGAACGAACTGAACTCCAAGACATCTTCTTGTTAAAAGAATAAAAAAAAGAAAAGAAAGACAAGCTATTATCTTTATTTTCCTAACTAGTTGACTTTGTCTTGGACAAGATTGATAATTAAAAAGAAGAAGTAACTGAAGCAGATCAAGTGGATTCAAGCGGATTTTTTTGGTTTGAAAAATGGCTGATGAAAGAGCAGATGTTCGCTTAGAATATATTAAAGAGAGAATTGCTGCTGGGTTTCCAAAGCTAGCAGGCACTAAATTAGACAAGATCTTGGCTGCAGATGATATCAAGTAAGTGTTTTGTTGTTGTGATGTGTGTATGCGGTGCGATGCACCTATTTCGTCTCTTCAACCGCTCGCTTCCCCCACCCTCGCATACACTTTTTTATACCCCTTTCTGTTATGAATGAATGGGAAATGGTGTATTTGTGTGTACCCCACGTACTTATTGTTGTCCTGAGAGACAGTGTTTGGGTTTGGAGAGGAGGGTTTCACTCATTTTCTGCTGCTTTCTAACCTATGTTGTACTTGTTTGTCATTCTTCTATAGAGAATCGATCATTCATTTCTGTGAAGATGAATATCGTCGTTGCTTGGTCGTACCCGAAAACATGAAGTTAGACGGTGTCATTCCGACCAAGTCTATTAAGGGTAAAGTCCTCATGTTTGTCAAGTTAGAACCTACTTCCATAACTAAAGATAACCTTGCTACTGCAATGGTGGTCTTGGAATTGGGTTCCAATCCTTTCGAACATCTTGAATTATTGGCAAATGAGGTTTTCCTGCCTATTCTATCCAATCCACAAAATCAAGCCAAATGGGGTGAAGTTCCTACAAGAGAGATTATGGATCGTTTTCATAATTTCTTATCTTCTACCACGATTTTATGTGGTCAGATTAAAGGTGAAACACGTCTCCCAATGCCTCCCATTGACTTGTCCGCTGGACAATCATCGGGTAAGAATCGTATCTCCTTATTAGAAGGTGCTATTATTACCTGGACAAAGCAAATTCGTAGTGTGTTAAAACAAGATCCAGAATCACAATTAAAGCAAGGCATGCATCCTACACCAGATGTTGAAATTGAATTCTGGCGTAATAAAGCTAGTAATTTGAATTCTATCTTTGAACAATTACAAGGTCCTCGTATTCGTAGAGTCTTACGTGCTTTAGATCAATCGAAAAGTACCTATTGTACTACCTTTGCTAGACTGTGTAAAGAAGTCTTTACAGCTCGAACAGAAGCTAATGACAATACCAAGTATCTTCGTACATTGGAATATTGGTTTCAAGCATTGAACTCAGAAGATGACTTTCCCAAAACAGTCGAGCTTTTTAAGCCAATGCTTCATATTATTCTTCTAATTTGGAAGAATTCTAAGCATTATAATGTTCCAGCTCGATTAGTGGTTTTGATGAGAGAGATTTGCAATAGTTTGATCAAACAAGCGACAAAATATGTCTCTGGAGAACAAATCTTTGCTATGATTGAATCAGAAGAAGCTAATCAAGCAGTTACAATGTTGAAAACTACATTAAATGTATGTAATGCATTTAAATCTACTTATGCAGATTATAAGAATACAGCTAATGCAGAATGTCCTGCTAATCCATGGAAGATTCAAAACAATGCCTTATTTATGCGTTTAGACTCTTTCTTAGAACGTTGTCATGATATTCTTGATCTCACTCAAACAATTGTACAATTCTCTAAGTTGGCTAAGATTGAAGTGGGTGGGACAAAGGGTAAGACCTTAACTGCCTCGATTAAACAGATTTATGATGATTTCCATGCAGCTGTGGCAAAGTTTAAAGCTGTACCATATGATATCATGGATGTTGGTGCTAAGGCCTTTGATGATGACTTCTATGAGTTCCGTTGCTCTATTAAAGAGTTAGAACGTCGTCTTGGTGCTGTTGTAAGCTTAGCCTTTGATGATTGTTCAAATGTCTATGGTCGTTTTAAGCTATTGGATAGCTTTGAAGGGTTATTAGAAAGACCTATAATTCAAGATGAATTAGAGAAGAAGTATATTGGTCTAGTACAATCTTATGGTCAAGATTTAAAGACTGTGCAAGAACTCTTCTTACATTATCGTGATAACTGTCCTATTTCATGGAATCTACCACCTATTGCTGGTGCATTAACATGGTGTCGTGGTCTAATGGAACGTATTGATACACCATTTAAGAAGTTAATGGAATTAGATAAGGCTATTCTTGATCGTGAAGAAGCTAAAGAAGTCATTAAAGTCTATCAGACTATTAAAGCTTCTCTAGTTGAGTTTGAAAGTCAGAAGATTGAGGAATGGGGACGTGATGTAGAACAATCTTCTCATTCAAAACTCAAACTACCTCTACTTACTCGCAATGCAGAGACTAGGTTACTAACAGTGAACTTTGATCCTGCTTTAGTACGTCTATTACGTGAAGTGAAATATTTCAAATTATTAGGACAAAGTGTTCCTGAGACGGCTGATGAAATCTATATGCAAGTTGAAACTTTCCGTGCTTGGACGGGTAATTTAGATCTCATTGTTAACATGAACAATGATGTGTTGAATGTACTCCTCCCTGTAGAGAGACCGTTAGCCTTACCTTATCTGACTAAGTTTGACAGTATTGTTGAGAAAGGATTAACAACCATGAATTGGAAGTCAAATGGTATAACAGAGTTTATTGGTGATGCTATGGAACAAGTTAAAGCAGTATCAGAAGTTATGCGAACAATGAAGAATAATCTACGTGGAGTGAGTGATCAATTAATGAATTATAATAAACCACTCTTAACACGTAAATCTAAACCTATGACAAAGGATGAATTTGAAAAAGAACATAAAAACTTCTTAAAAGAACGTTATCATGAGATTAAAGAAGGTGGTAAGAATATACATAATATGGTAAAAGATACAAATAAAGTATTACGTGTTAGTAATGCTTCCAATGATTGGAAAGCATATGTTGATTTTATTAATAATGTAGTAGTGGATGGATTAGCTAAAGTTGTGTATACATCATTAGATTATCTATTTGAACAAATTGATCCCGTGACAATTACACGAGATGATAAACTACCATTAATTGAGATAAAACTTGATCTTGTCTCTGTCAAAAGTAGTGATGATTCACCACGTCATGATGAAGTACGATTTTTACCTGATTTACAAGAACATAATGGTAAAGGTATACGTGATTTAGTTAATTCATGGATTGGTTCATTTTTTAATGTTGCAACTTTATTTAAACGATTGGATAATGAAGGATCTTATTTACGAGAGATTCATGCTGATCATAGTGTTAAAATGTTATTAGCAACAATCTATGAAACATTGGAACGTAATGAAGAAAATTGTGTAAATGTGTTAAAAGATTATGATAAATTCAATTATCTATGGTTAACTGATTTACATGAATATTTTAATAAATTCCTTGAAGAAGCTATGGTCTTATCACCAAATGGTCAAATGTTACCTGATTTAGATAAGTTTAGTCAAGCTATAATTAAATATGAAGGAATACGTGATAAAATACAACAATTTCCATCACCTGTTGATGTTGGATGGTTACGTATTAATACACAACCTATTAAATCACAATTAATAACATGGACATCAAGATGGATTGATCTCTTTATGAATCATTTAAAACATACTGTACATGAGAAATTAATTACTTTAGATAGTTTTATGACACGTGTTTCTATTGGATTAGATGTTGAAGTAACAGAAAATACAACAAAAGAAGGTAAAAAGAATTTAATGAGTGTAATGGAAGATATACGTGATGTACGTAAAGCTATTGATGTTACAAAAGAATTATTTGAACCAATGCAAGAGTTATTAAATATACTTAAAGCACATGGTGTTGACTTGATTACATTAGAAAAAGTGAATAATAAAATCGTACAAGATTATCTAGATGATGCACCATTAGCATGGGATACATTAGTTAAAAAGACATTTCGTAAGAAAGAAGATATTTTACCATTACAATTATCTGAAGTTGAACATTTAAAAGAAGATTTAGAAGGATTTTTCTTATCAATACGAGAATTTCGTAATAAATTTCGTGCACAAGCACCTTTTCAATTTACAGGTAAACCATTAGATGCTTATAATCAAATGGATCATCATGCTTTAGAATTATTAAATAAAGAAAATGAAGCAAAACATTTTAATGAATTAGAAGAATTATTTGAATTACAAGTTAGTAAATATAATGAAACAGGTGATACAAGAATTGAATTAAGATTATTAAAACAAGTATGGGATGTAAAAGCTATGGTATTATTTGTTTATGATTCATGGAATACACAATTATGGAATGATATTAAAACAGATGATTTAGAAGATATTAATAAAACCTTATTAAAGAATTTACGTAAAATGGGTAGTGAAACACCTGTCGTAAAACAATGGATTGTCTATCGTAATATTGAAGATATGATTAAAAATATGTCTATTGTTTTACCTTTAATTAATGACTTACATAGTAATGCTATGCGTGATCGTCATTGGAAAAGTTTAGCTAAAGTATGTCATGTGAAATCAATTGATCCAAATGATCCAAAATTTACATTTGAAGATATGATTGCATTAAAATTACATGAACATACAGAAGATGTGGAAGAAATTGTTGAAACTGCTAATAAAGAATTAAAAATTGAACGTAAATTACGTGATATTGAAAATATATGGCGTGATATGACATTACAATATATACCACATAATGATACAGAAATGTATTTAGTGAAATTAAGTGAAGAAGTGATTGAGAATTTAGAATCACATCAATTAGAATTACAAACAATGATTGGTATGGGTAAATTTGTTGATTTCTTTCGTGATCGTGTATTACAATGGCAAGGTACATTAGGTAGTATGGAAGATGTATTAAAAGTATGGGTGAATGTAACAAGATCATGGACAGCATTAGAATCTATTTTCTTAGCATCAGCAGATATTCGATCACAATTACCTGATGATACAAAACGATTTGAAGGAATTGATAATGAATTTAAAGAATTAATGAAAGATGCTGTTAATGTCCCTAATTGTATACAAGTTTGTCTAGTTGATGGTAGACAAGAAGCATTAGCTAGTATGATGTCACGTTTAGATCAATGTCAGAAATCATTAAATGAATATCTTGATCAAAAGAAAAAGATTTTCCCACGATTCTATTTCGTTTCAAATGTTGCATTATTAGATATGTTAGCCAATGGAACCAATCCACCAAAAATTATGAAATATCTTGGTGATTGTTATGATTCATTAGATGAATTAATCTTTGTAACTGATGCGGAAGGTAATAAAAATGTGAAATTAGCAAATGAAATGATTGCTAAAGATAAAGAAAGATTAATGTTAAGTGAACCATTCCCATTAGAAGGTGAAGTTGAACGTTATTTAAATAATCTAACAGAAGCTATGAGAACAACATTAAAATTGAAAATGCAAGATGGTTATCATACAGCAGGTAATTGGGAAGTTGATAAACCACGTCATGAATGGTTATTCTATTATCCAGCACAAACAGTTGTTACAACAACACAAATCTATTGGACAGAAGAAACAGAAACAGCATTAGAAGATTTATCAGGTGGACAAGAAGATGCTGTAAAACGTTATCTTAATGTTTGTGATGTACGTTTACAAGAATTAATTAAGTTAGTTTTAGGTAAACTATCAAAAGGTGATCGTGTGAAGATTATTACAATTATTACATTAGATGTACATGCACGTGATGTGATTCAAAAACTAATTGATGAAAAAGTGGAAGGTTTAGAAGCCTTTTTATGGCAACAACAATTACGATTTTATTGGTTACCTGGTAATTTAGATACAGAGATACGTATTTGTGATTTTAAAACGAAATATTTCTATGAATGGATTGGTAATACAGGACGTTTAGTAATTACACCGTTAACAGATCGTTGTTATGTTACTTTAACAATGGGATTACGTCTATTCCTTGGTGGTGCTCCTGCAGGTTAGTTTAACATGCAAATGTGTATTATTATTATCATGTATTAATACCCTTTCTCTCTCTCTCTACACACACACTAACAAACACATGTACACACACATATGCACAGGTCCTGCTGGTACAGGAAAGACAGAAACAACAAAGGATTTAGCACGTGCTTTAGCTTTACCTTGTTATGTTTTCAATTGTTCAGATCAAATGAATTATCAAACTATGGCTGATATCTTCCGAGGATTAGCACAAACTGGAACATGGGGTTGTTTTGATGAATTTAATCGTATTTCTATTGAAGTGTTATCAGTCGTTGCAACACAAGTTAAAACAGTACAAGATTGTATTAAAAAATTAGCTATTGTTTCTAATCGTGAACCAGAATTTCAACATTTACCACCTGGATTACCACCTGTTAAAATTGGTAATTTCATGTTTGAAGGTGATTTAATCTCAATTGTTCCAACATGTGGATTCTTTATTACAATGAATCCTGGTTATGCTGGACGTACAGAATTACCAGAAAATTTAAAAGCATTATTTCGTTCATGTGCTATGATTCGTCCAGATTTGAAATTAATTTGTGAAAATATGTTAATGAGTGAAGGATTTCAACATGCACGTATCTTATCTATTAAATTCGTTACATTATATGAACTCTCATCTGAATTATTATCTAAACAAGCACATTATGATTGGGGATTACGTGCTGTTAAATCTGTGTTACGTGTAGCAGGTGGATTAAAACGTGGTGAACCAGATAAAGGTGAAGATGAATTACTTATGAGAGCTTTACGTGATTTTAATACACCCAAGATTCCTGCTAATGATACACCTATCTTTTTACGTTTAATTGCTGATCTTTTTATGGGATTAGAAGCACAATTAAAAGTAAATGATAAATTAAAAGAAATTGTACAAGTTGTGACAAAAGAAGAAAAATATCAACCTGATGATGCATTTGTTTTAAAAGTATTACAATTTCAAGAATTATTAGATGTACGTCATAGTGTAATGTTATTAGGTCCAACAGGATGTGGTAAAACAACTATCTGGAAAACTTTAGTTAATGCACATAATTGGGATATTGAGAAAAAAGCTTATAAATCAAAACGTACTTGTGTCTTTGAAACAGTAAATCCTAAAGCTGTTACAGGTGATGAATTATATGGTTATATGACATTATCAAAGGATTGGAAAGATGGTGTATTAAGTATCATCATGCGTGGTATGGCCAAAAATGTTGCAGAACAAGGTTTCCATGATCATCAATCTTATAAATGGGTTGTATTAGATGGTGATATTGATGCTGTCTGGATTGAATCAATGAATACAGTTATGGATGATAATAAAGTCTTAACATTAGTTTCTAATGAACGTATTCCTTTAAGCGAATCAATGAGAATGGTTTTTGAAATTAATTCATTAAAAAATGCTACACCTGCTACAGTCTCACGTGCTGGTATTCTCTATATTAATGAATCAGATATAGGATGGAGACCATTTGTTGAAAGTTGGTTATTAAAACGTGAATTAGCAGGATTAGATCCTTCAGGTATTGAACGTTCATCATTACGTGGATTTTTTGATAAATATATTGATGCTACAAATGAATCTATACGTAAAGGATTTAAAGAATGTACACCTTTATATCTATTGAATAAAGTATCAACAATTGTTTATCTTTTAGAAGGTTTATTAGAAACAATACCATATGAAAAGAAAAATCATGAAATTATTGAAAATATTTTTATCTTTTGTACAATTTGGGCATTTGGTGGTCCAATGGTTGTAGATAAAGGAGGTGATTTTAGAAAACATTTCTCTGAAACATTTTCTATGACATTTGGACAAAAATTTCCAAAAGAAAAACAATGTTTTGATTATCTTTGGTCATTCCAAGAAGATACTTGGGTTGATTGGTCAACAAAAGTCCCTGCCTATACAGCTATTCCTATTGGTGCAGGTTCAGGAGAAACACCATTTACTCAACTCTTTGTACCTACTTCTGATACTGTGAGATTAACATATTTAATGGATACATTAGCACGTAAAAGTCGTCATTGTATGTTAGTAGGATCAGGTAGTGGTAAGACATCCTTGATCAATCAGTATCTACGATCATTAGATAAAGACACAGATGGTTTCTTAACCGCTAATATCAATATGTCTTATTTTACAGATTCTAAGAGATTACAACAAGAATTAGAATTACCAATTGATAAACGTTCTGGTAGACGATATGGTCCACCTGCATCAAAAAGACTAATCTTCTTTATTGATGATATGAATTTACCTTATGTTGAAACATATGGAACACAAAATGCTATTGCATTATTAACTCAACATATGTCTTATGGTACTATCTTTGATCGTGGTGATCTTGGTCTTCGTAAAGAACTTGTTGATATTCAATACATGGCAGCATTAAATCCTACAGCTGGTTCATTTACTGTTTGCGAACGTGCACAACGTCATTTTGCTACATTTGCATGTCTTATGCCTTCTAAACAAGATCTTACAACAATCTTTAAATCAATCTTAGCAGGTCATGTTATGGGATTCCCACAACAAGTTATGGACTCTGTTGATAAGATTGTTGAAGCTTCCTTAGTCTTATATGATGAGATTAGTAAGAAGTTCTTACCTTCAGCTGTTAAGTTCACTTATAACTGGGTAAGCTATCATCATCTATTCTATTTGTTTGTATTACACATTGTATGATAGACTAACTGACTAACTAACTGACTGACTGGTTGTTACTTTCTCTAAATAGAACTTACGTGAATTAACAAACATTTTCCAAGGTATTTGTATGATTAAACATGGTGAATATAATACTATGCATGATATGGTTAAAATATGGATACATGAGTTTGCACGTGTTATCACGGATCGTTTCTTTACAATTCCTGAATTAGAAGTCTATGATGCAATCTTACGAGAAGTTATGAAAAAGCAATTAAACATTGCTAACCAAGATGAACTCTTAAATAACACGTTGATCTTTACTACCTTTGCTAGTCCATCTGGTAACTCTTATTTACCTGTTCCAAATATGGATCATTTAAAGAAAGTTGTGGATATGAAGTTAGTAGAGTATAATGAATCTAATGCAATGATGGATTTGGTCTTATTCGAACAAGCTGCTGAACATATCTCACGTATTAGTCGTATTATCTCCAATCCATCTGGTAATGCTATGTTAATTGGTGTAGGTGGTAGTGGTAAACAATCCTTATCTCGTCTTGCTGCTTTTATTAATGGTTATGAAGTTCGTCAACTTCAAGTAACAGGATCTTTCCGTGTTGATGATCTTCTTGAAGCTTTCCGTGAAATGTTTAAACAAGCTGGTGTAAAAGGAATTCCAATTCTATTCCTTATGACTGATACACAAGTAGTTGATGAACGATTCCTCATCTATATTAATGCTATCTTATCATCAGGTTGGATTTCTGGATTATTCCCTAAGGATGAAATTGATGGTATGTTAGGTAATTTACGTAATGAAGCCAAATCTAATGGTATTCCTGATGTACAAGAAGCAATGATACAATTTTTGATCTCACGTATTCGTGCTAATTTACATGTTGTTCTCTGCTTTTCACCTGTGGGAGATGTCTTCCGTGTACGTGCTCGTCGTTTCCCAGCTTTGATTATGTCTACAGCCATTGATTTCTTCCATGCTTGGCCACGTGAAGCCTTGATCTCTGTGGCATTCAAATTCTTAGGTGATGTTGATCTACCTGCTCCTGAAATTCGCAATCAATTGAGTATTCATATGGCCGAGGAGCATCTCTCCGTGACAGAACGATCCAAGAAATACTTGGAAACACAAGGTCGCTTTAACTATGTCACCCCTAAGTCTTACTTGGAGTTAATTGGATTCTATAAGTACTTATTGAGTTTAAAACGTGCTGATGTTATGAGATTAATTGATCGTCTTGATGTTGGTTTATCAACATTACGTAAGACAGCAGCGGATGTAGCAGAATTACAAGTTGATCTCACTCATCGTATGGCTTTAGTCGAAGAGAAAGTTGTAGCAACAAATCAACTTATGAGTGAAATTGGTGTACAACGTGCTGATGCAGATGTACAGAATGAATTAGCTAACTTAGAAGCACAAAAGGCTTCTATAGCTAGTGAAGAAGCTGCTCGTATTGAAATGCAAGCTGAAGCTGAGTTAGCACAAGCTAAACCTGCTATGGAAGCTGCAAAAGATGCTGTAGATTGTTTATCCAAGAATATGTTAACAGAGTTGAAAGCATTGAGTTCACCACCTAATGGTGTAGATTTAGTAACATCTGCATGCTTGATTTTGATTGAAAAGGAATATAAAAACTTTAAATGGGATCGTGCAAAGAAGATGATGGCTAATGTTGATCAATTCAAACAACGTTTAGTTAACTATCGTGGTGAAGATATGACAGAGGATGAATTAAAACGTCTTGAACCTTTCTTATCTAATGAGATGTTTGATCCAAAACTTATGGAAAGTAAATCTATGGCTGCTGCTAACTTATGTAACTGGGTAGTAAATATTGTCAAGTTTAATCGTATTTATGTCAAGGTCAAGCCATTAATGGATCAGTTAGAAGCTGCACGTGCAAGTAAAGCTGCTGCTGAAGCATCTTTAGCTGCTGCACAAGCTACTGTTGCAGCAGTTGATGCTAAATTAAAAGCTTTAAATGAGAAATTCCAAGAAGCTACAGAAGAGAAACAAATTGTAGAAGAACAAGCTGCTGCTGGTAAAGCAAGATTATCTCTTGCAGAACGTTTAGTTGGTGGATTATCATCTGAAAATGATCGTTGGGGAAGAGAAATTGATAATTTACGTGATGCTAGTACAACATTAATTGGAGATTGTATGTTAGCAGCTGGATTTGTCTCTTATGTTGGTTCTTTTGATCAAGCTAATCGTGAATTCTTATGGAAAGCAACATGGACAATTGATTTAGAAGAACGTAAAATTCCTTTAACACCTGGTGTAGATCCTTTAAGTGTATTAACAAATGATGGAATTAATGCCAAGATGATTTCAGAAGGTTTACCTGCTGATCGTATTTCTATTGAAAATGGTTCTATTATTATGAATTGTAAACGTTGGCCATTATTAATTGATCCACAAACACAAGGTATTAAATGGTTACGTCAAAAGGAAGAAGCAAATGGTGTTGAAGTCTTTCAATTAAATCAAAAAGGATGGCAACGTAAAGTTGAACAAGCTATTACAAATGGTCGTGTTATTATTATTGAAAATTTAGGAGAAGATATTGATGCTACAATGGATCCTGTCTTATCACGTGCTGTCTATCGTAAAGGTAGAAATCTATATTTACGATTTGGTGGTGAAGAAGTTGAATATGATAATAAATTTCAATTATATTTACAAACGAAATTATCCAATCCACATTATAAACCAGAAATTGCAGCACAATGTACTTTGATTAACTTTATTGCAACAGAACGTGGTTTAGAAGATCAATTATTAGCTAAAGTAGTAGGTGCAGAAAGACCAGAATTAGAAGAGAAAGCACAAGCATTACAACATGCTTTCCAACAGTATAAGATTCAATTAGTTCAATTAGAAGATGATCTATTAGAAAGATTAGCAAATGCACCTGAAGATATCTTATCTGATGTACCATTAATTGAAGGTCTAGAAGCAACAAAACAAGCTGCAAAAGAGATTGCTGCAGCTGTTGAGGAAGGTAAAAAAACAGAAATTGATATTAATCAAGCACGTGAGATTTATCGTCCTGTAGCAAGTGAAGGTGCTATGTTATACTTCTTATTAACTAAATTATGTGCTATTGAACATATGTATCAATATTCTTTAGATAGTTTTGTAGCATATTTCTATAAATCAATTGAACGTGCTATACCATCAGATAAAGTCTTAGAACGTGTACAAAATCTACGTGCTTCATTACGTATTACTATGTTTACTATGGTTAGTCGAGGTCTCTTTGTCAGACATAAATTGATCTTCTTAGCACAATTGACATTTAATTTGATGAAGAGAGGTAATCTGGGTGAAGAAAATATCTTAAATGAAATACATTTCCAATTCTTATTACGTGGTCCACGTAAAGAAGCTGAAGAAAATCCATTATCATGGTTACCAAAAAGTGCATGGGATAGTGTATTAGCATTAGCAGATATGGAAGAATTCAATAAGTTACCATCTGATTTAGTTGAAGCTGCACCACGTTTCCGTGAATGGTTTAATCATATTACCCCAGAAAGTGAGAAGTTACCATTAGATTGGGCTGCATTAGATCGTGCACCATTCCAAAAGATGTTAGTTGTACGTTGTTTACGTCCAGATCGTATTGCTACAGCATTATTAGAGTTCATTCGAGTGACTTTACCTGATGGTAATGCCTATGCTGATTGTGATAGTGCTTTATCCTCTGTAGCTATCTTAGATTCATGTCTAGCTGATTCTTTACCTACTGTACCAATCTATTTCATCCTTTCTCCTGGTGCTAACGTCATGGGTGATCTTGATAATCTTGCTTCTAAATATGGATTCATTCCTGGTGAGACTTATCATAATGTCTCCATGGGACAAGGTCAAGATGTCATTGCTATGCGTAACTTAGAAATGGCACATCGTCAAGGACATTGGGTGGTATTAAATAATGTCCATCTGATGCCAAGATGGTTAATTGAATTGGAAAAGAAATTAGATGAATTTGCTTTAGAAGGAAGTAACAAGAAATTCCGTCTTTTCTTATCCTCTGATGCTGCTAATAGCATTCCGATTGGTTTACTTAATCGTTGTATTAAGATTACGAATGAACCACCAGCAGGATTGAAAGCTAATATTAAACGTGCTTTTGCTTCTTTAAATAAAGAAAGTTTTGAAGATTATGATAGTAAGATGAAATCCATTCTCTTTGGATTATGTCATTTCCATGCTATCATGTTAGAACGTAAACAATATGGTCCTATGGGATTTAATATGATGTATCCATTCTCTATTGGTGATCTACGTGATTCTGCTGTAGTGTTATCAAATTATATGGAGAATAGTGGTGGTGGTAAGATTCCATGGGCTGATTTACGTTATATCTTTGGTGAGATTATGTATGGTGGACATATTGTTAATGACTTTGATCGTAAGATGTGTAATACCTATCTTGACTTCTTCATGAAGGATGAGTTACTGGATGAAACAGAACTTTATCCATATAATGATGAAGAGAAGAGCTTATCGTTTATGTCTCCAGCACCAACAAGCTATGATAAATACTTGGAACATATCGAGACCACCTTGACACAAGATACTCCAATTGCTTTTGGTTTACATCCTAATGCTGAGATTGACTTCCGTACAACACAATCTAATCGTATTCTTAATACTATCTTAGAACTTCAAGATCGTGAAGCTAATACAGGAGAAGGTACTATTACACCAGATGAAATTGCTAATAATGTCATGGTTGATATTATTGATCGTTTTAATGAAAAGAAGTTTGATGTTGAAGATATTGCAAGATCATTAGAAGAACAAGGACCATATCAGAATGTCTTTATGCAAGAAATGGATGTGATGAATAACTTACTTTCAGAAATGATGAGATCATTAAGAGAGTTGGCATTGGGTTTTGCTGGTGAGCTGACCATGTCAGATAGTATGGACTTGTTGAAGAGTTCTTTATATTTAGATCGTATCCCACCATCATGGCAAAAGCGTGCCTGGCCAAGTATGCGTCCATTAAGTTCTTGGTTAAGTGACTTTACACAACGTCTAACTCAATTAGAAGAATGGCAGAATAATCCTGCAGATATTCCTAAAGTCACTTGGTTATCTGGATTATTTAATCCACAGTCCTTTTTGACAGCTGTTTGTCAAGTTACTGCACAGAAGAATCAATGGGAATTGGATAAATTAGTCACTTGGACAGATGTGACCAAGAAATTGAGTGTGGAAGAAGTGGAAGGTTTATCCCGTGATGGAGCTTATATTATTGGTTTGTCTTTACAAGGAGCTAGATGGGATACTCAAGCAAACTCTTTGGAACGATCAAAACCAAAGGAGATGTTCTGTCGTATGCCTGTGATTAATGTCAAAGCATTGGCAGCGGATAAGGTGGATGTCTCTCAAGGAATTTATGTCTGTCCTACCTACAAGACGGAGTTCCGTGGACCTACTTTTGTGTTTTGTGCTCAGTTGAAGACGAAAGCACCACCGGGTAAATGGGTACTTGCTGGTGTTGCTCTCATTATGGATGTGCAATAAATTATGATGACGTTGCTTGTGTGTTACCCTCTATACCCTCTTGATGAATTTTTGATCAATGGAGTGGTTGGAGTTGTTTTGAAGTAAATTAACTAGTTAACATGATGGAAGAGGAGCTGTTTAAAAATGCTTCACGCACCAAGCTGATTGCAAGGACGATCTTCTGGTGTACTAATATGCTCAACCACAGTACCGCTCCCACCAGAGTATATGATGGCTCAGCGAACTACAGGCACCATTCCGTTTGCTGGCTTCAGAACGAAAATAGAACGCTCCTCCACTCAGAATTACTTGAATAACCGCAGCACACAATCAAACAATACTTCTTAAAAAGCATAGCGACAAGATTAAAGCAAGAATTCCTATCATTCCTGTTGTTACCTCAAACGCAATCAGTATTGTGATGGCCGACGTTGACCCGCCGCTCTCAGCGGAATAAAGGCAATTTTCAAGGAAGTTCAACTGCAGTGATTACCGCAGGGGTCTAGAATCATGCCTCTCCATCATGTGGAAAGCTTACCACACAAATTGCACGCAGGACAGGCGCCACAGACCCATTTGAGGCTGCGTTGGTCGCATACAGAAAACACACTTAGGAAGATCTTTGACAGACTCATCTACTCCACAGAGATCACCTTCATGATTACACAGTGAATCAGACGGTGTGGATTGCCTCTGGAAAGGTAGGAGGACGGCCATCGCCACGAAACCCATAAGAGTCATCACCATCCAGAGTCATGCTGCGATGATTTGCAAACATAGTCTATATGAACAGAGTCACGTTTACGTACTGGTATATCTTAGGCAGCATCATCCACAGTTTAATATAGTTCTTTACTATAGATACAGTACCCATTGTTGTTGTTTGCTTGTTTGTCTTGCTGTGGGGCTCTCGCAGCTGCCACAAGCGCAGTTTCAGTGGCAGCAGTGTGGGACAGCAGTGCAACCAGAATGCCGACTTTTGCCCACATCTCGGGTTTTACGCCTTTTGAGGTTGCATCTTCTCTCTCTCAGAACACGCTTGATTGACAACCGATCAATCAATCAATCAATCAATCAATCAATCAATCAATCAATCAATCAATCAATAAAATTCCATCCCATTCCATCCCATTCCATTCCATTAATTCCAAATTCTTAAGGCGGTGGCTAAATTATTGATTGAGATGATATTTGATGAAGGAAAAATCCGGAGTTTGCTTGTGACTGCTAGTTTTATTTTTTCTGAATGGATTTTTGTCACAGGCCAGCACATTCAACTGGTGCGCGAAGCTTGGAAAAGCTGCGCCTTTTACCGAGTTTCGTCTTCCACTCAAAGCGCTACCATAAATCCATATATATGCACATTTAATCTTTGTCCTTACGATAAAGTTACCATGTCGCAATGTGGTAGCGGCAATGCTGCAGTGTGTTCAGGGGACACCTATATTCGCCTGGTCGCGAATGGAACTTTTGTTGTGCAAAGTGACGATGGACATGCTCAGGGAATATTAAATTGTGGTCTATGCTCTTATGCTACATACACTGTGCCCGGAAGTTCCTCTTGTTCCACCTACAGCTTGTGGCAGGGATGTTTTAATACCGTAACTTCTTGCTCAGCTCAGACCGCCATTTATTTGGAATACTCAACTCCAGCACCATCCGCTCGACCATCTGCTCAGCCAACGAAGCAGCTGTCATCTAAACCGTCTAAACAACCAATAAGCCAGCTTTCAACTCGGCCATCGTCTCAGCCGAGTGGACTGCCATCATCTCAACCGTCCATGCAACCAACAAGCCTGCCTTCAGCTCGACCATCTTCTCAGCCAACGAAGCAGCCGACATCTCAGCCGTCCAAACAACCAACGAGCCAGCCTTCAGCTCGGCCATCTTCTCAGCCGAGTGGACTGCCATCATCTCAACCGTCAAAACAACCAACGAGCCAGCCATCCGCTCGGCCATCTTCTCAGCCGACTGGACTGCCAACGTCTCAACGAATAAGCCAGCCATCTGCCCAACCATCATCTCAGCCGACTGGACGGCCATCATCGCAACCCTCGATGCAGCTTGTAGGCCAGCCATCAGCTCGGCCATCTTCTCAGCCGAGTGGACTGCCATCATCTCAGCCGAGTAGACTGCCATCATCTCAACCGTCCAAGCAGCCAATAAGCCAGCCATCAGCTCAACCAACAAGCCAGCCATCCGCTCGGCCATCATCTAAGCCGAGTGGACTGCCATCAGCTCAACCAGCAAGCCAGCCTTCAGCTCGGCCATCATCTCAGCCGAGTGGACTGCCATCCGCTCGGCCATCATCTAAGCCGAGTGGACAGCCATCAGCTCAACCGTCCATGCAAGCAACAAGCCTGCCTTCTGCCCAACCATCATCTCAGCCGACTGGACTGCCAGCATCTCAACCAACAAGCCAGCCTTCAGCTCGGCCATCATCTCAGCCGAGTGGACTGCCATCATCTCAACCAGCAAGCCAGCCTTCAGCTCGGCCATCATCTCAGCCGAGTGGACTGCCATCATCTCAACCATCAATGCGGCCTATAGGCCAGCCATCAGCTCGGTCGTCTTCTCGGCCGACTGGACTGCCATCAGCTCAGCCTCTTTCCCAATCTTCAAGCCAGCCATCAAATCGACCGTCTTCTCAGCCATCATCTCAACCGTCCAAGCAGCCAATAAGCCAGCCATCAGCTCAACCGTCCAAGCAGCCAATAAGCCAGCCATCAGCTCAACCAACAAGCCAGCCATCCGCTCGGCCATCATCTAAGCCGAGTGGACTGCCATCAGCTCAACCAGCAAGCCAGCCTTCAGCTCGGCCATCATCTCAGCCGAGTGGACTGCCATCCGCTCGGCCATCATCTAAGCCGAGTGGACAGCCATCAGCTCAACCGTCCATGCAAGCAACAAGCCTGCCTTCTGCCCAACCATCATCTCAGCCGACTGGACTGCCAGCATCTCAACCAACAAGCCAGCCTTCAGCTCGGCCATCATCTCAGCCGAGTGGACTGCCATCATCTCAACCAGCAAGCCAGCCTTCAGCTCGGCCATCATCTCAGCCGAGTGGACTGCCATCATCTCAACCATCAATGCGGCCTATAGGCCAGCCATCAGCTCGGTCGTCTTCTCGGCCGACTGGACTGCCATCAGCTCAGCCTCTTTCCCAATCTTCAAGCCAGCCATCAAATCGACCGTCTTCTCAGCCATCATCTCAACCGTCCAAGCAGCCAATAAGCCAGCCATCAGCTCAACCGTCCAAGCAGCCAATAAGCCAGCCATCAGCTCAACCAACAAGCCAGCCATCCGCTCGGCCATCATCTAAGCCGAGTGGACTGCCATCAGCTCAACCAGCAAGCCAGCCTTCAGCTCGGCCATCATCTCAGCCGAGTGGACTGCCATCCGCTCGGCCATCATCTAAGCCGAGTGGACAGCCATCAGCTCAACCGTCCATGCAAGCAACAAGCCTGCCTTCTGCCCAACCATCATCTCAGCCGACTGGACTGCCAGCATCTCAACCAACAAGCCAGCCTTCAGCTCGGCCATCATCTCAGCCGAGTGGACTGCCATCATCTCAACCAGCAAGCCAGCCTTCAGCTCGGCCATCATCTCAGCCGAGTGGACTGCCATCATCTCAACCATCAATGCGGCCTATAGGCCAGCCATCAGCTCGGTCGTCTTCTCGGCCGACTGGACTGCCATCAGCTCAGCCTCTTTCCCAATCTTCAAGCCAGCCATCAAATCGACCGTCTTCTCAGCCATCATCTCAACCGTCCAAGCAGCCAATAAGCCAGCCATCAGCTCAACCGTCCAAGCAGCCAATAAGCCAGCCATCAGCTCAACCAACAAGCCAGCCATCCGCTCGGCCATCATCTAAGCCGAGTGGACTGCCATCAGCTCAACCAGCAAGCCAGCCTTCAGCTCGGCCATCATCTCAGCCGAGTGGACTGCCATCCGCTCGGCCATCATCTAAGCCGAGTGGACAGCCATCAGCTCAACCGTCCATGCAAGCAACAAGCCTGCCTTCTGCCCAACCATCATCTCAGCCGACTGGACTGCCAGCATCTCAACCAGCAAGCCAGCCTTCAGCTCGGCCATCATCTCAGCCGAGTGGACTGCCATCATCTCAGCCGAGTAGACTGCCATCATCTCAACCGTCCAAGCAGCCAATAAGCCAGCCATCAGCTCGGCCATCTTCTCAGCCGAGTGGACTGCCATCATCTCAGCCGAGTAGACTGCCATCATCTCAACCGTCCAAGCAGCCAATAAGCCAGCCATCAGCTCAACCAACAAGCCAGCCATCCGCTCGGCCATCATCTAAGCCGAGTGGACTGCCATCAGCTCAACCGTCCATGCAAGCAACAAGCCTGCCTTCTGCCCAACCATCATCTCAGCCGACTGGACTGCCAGCATCTCAACCAACAAGCCAGCCTTCAGCTCGGCCATCATCTCAGCCGAGTGGACTGCCATCATCTCAACCAGCAAGCCAGCCTTCAGCTCGGCCATCATCTCAGCCGAGTGGACTGCCATCATCTCAACCATCAATGCGGCCTATAGGCCAGCCATCAGCTCGGTCGTCTTCTCGGCCGACTGGACTGCCATCAGCTCAGCCTCTTTCCCAATCTTCAAGCCAGCCATCAAATCGACCGTCTTCTCAGCCATCATCTCAACCGTCTATGCAACCAACAAGCACATCATCATCTCGGCCTACTTCCCAGCCAACGGGGCAACCATCTTCTCAACCCTCAACGCAATCAACAAGCCAGCCGTCATCTCAACCGTCAATGCAACCATCCAGCAAGCCATCCATTAGGTCTACTTCCCAACCTTCGGCTATCCCTTCTTTGTCCAACATGCATTCTATGGCCCCCACACTTGCTCCAACAGTAGCCAGTCAGGTGACAACTGTGGTGGCCTCAAATAGAAGTACAGCCACTGTGCAGGTGTCAGGACAGAAAGTCACGATAGGAGGTCTGACCAATTCCTCAGTGGCCACAGTGACCGTGACCTCATCAGGCTCCTTGTCATCATCAAGCAACAGCAATGCTAGCTCTTTAGCTTCAAAGCTGGAGTCTGATATCGTGACAGTGACAGTGACGGTGAGCAACTCTTCGAGCAGCAATGTGAAGGTGACTGTGAGCATCTCAGTTTCCAGCTCCTCATCTGGTAAGAACAGCTCTTCTTTGTCGATATTCGAGCACAACTGCACGTCTGAGAAGAGGGAAGAAGTGGTGTTCAATTGCTCGGATGCTGATGTGCTATACAACTTGACCTGTTCGGGTGAGGCAGCCGCTGAGGTGAAGCAACAATGTCCAGTCTCTCAGCTGCAATGCAGTGTAATTGACATGAACACATACAATGTGGTGGATAGCGATTACTGTACGGTTGTGTCAACAACGAGCACGTCTGTGCTATGTAGATGTGGCTACAGTAGCAATAGCAGCAGCTCATCTACTTCTCCTCCTTCCTCCTCTCCGACGTCGAAGAGTGGTTCTGTGAGCGTGGCCGTGACATCTGAATATGTGGCAGGAGACTTCTCTGCGACGGTATCGGGCATAGGAGGAATATCATCTACAGCAGCGGTGGAGGGAACGACTGCGGTGTTGTCTGCGTTTGGAGGATGGTGGTTGGTGGGTTTGTTGCTGATTGGGAGCTTGTTGTTTCGAGTGGATTGGTTTGGAGGATGGTGCAATGGAAGAGAGATGTGGAAGAAGGCGGAGAAGATGGTTCAAATGGTGTGGTTGTGTATGGTGAAGGGGATGCGAGGTTGGGGAGTGGTGATGCCATTGGATGAATCCCCCTCATCGTTGTTGAAGGAGTTGGGGAATGAAGGGGTTGGGGAAGAAGAGAAAGTGATGCGTGTTGTTTGGATGCGATATGTGTTGGAGGTGATGCCGAAGGTGTATCGCCCTCTACCTTGGTTGCATCGCATGATGGGAGAGCTGTGTAGTCGTCATGAGTATTTGGATTTGCTGTTTGGCGTGCTGGGCTTCAGGGAGGAGGAGGAAGAAGAAGAGAAGGAAAAGGGGAGTGTAAGTGAGGATCAGGAGAAAGAGAAGGGTTTGAGAGACAAAGTGGCCCAAGGCGAAGTGAAGCAGAACCAAGAAGAGAGAAGGTGGTTTGCTTGGAAGGTGGGACTTGGAGGAAGAGGGTGGAAGATGGTATCGGATGTATTGAGGTTGTGGACTTCCTTCACCATCTCTTGTTTCTTGTTGGCGTGGCTGTATGATCTCCAGTATCCAG
>VKHL01000053.1:0-23437 GCA_015146655.1 Ochromonas danica | reverse complement strand
AAGGTATGGCAAAGTAGTTTCTTGCAGGCTTGTGCCATTCAATGGGCGATGGATGTAGTGTTTGTGTCCACGGTGGAGATCTTGTGGGTGGACTTTGGATTACCAGGGTTAGTGTATGGCGAGGTGCTATTGCGCGGCTGTATGGGTTTGTTGAAGATGGCGGAGGTGTTGTTGGTGCATGTGAGGAATGAGCGACGAGTTTCAAGAAGTAGAAGGACAAGAAGCATGAAGATGCAGTCGCAGGTGATGTTGGTGTTGTTTTCAAGGGCGATGGAGAGGGTAGCCTGTGCTGAGGTGTGTGGCGACATTCCAGAGGCGATGATGGTGAAGTTGTGTGCGGCAGGACGAGGCGCTGGAGAGATGACAGACATGAAGAATGGTCTGTTGAAAGAGAAGCGTCGAGTAAAGGTCGCATCCGATGATGACAGTACGGCAGTGCGGAGAGGTCGACGAGGTGATGATGTATCGCTTAGGCAAGGAGAAGATGTTGTCACTTTATCGCCAAAGCCAGTGGGAAGACGCAAAGTCAGTGGCAGCGGTGTTGGTTTGTGGGCGTCTACTTTATCTTTGTCTTCGTCATTATCGTCATGGCGGCTCAAGGACAGTAGGTGGCGGAGCAAGAGGGCCATGTCTGTGGTGCCTGTGACAAACGTGCAGAGAGGAGACGTGGGTGGAAGTGTAGGGATGGTTGAGGTGGCCAGTGATATTGAGGGAGGTGTGGCGGTGGATCAAGGTGTTTCTGCTGATCCAGGAGAAGGAAGTGAGGGAAGGGGAAGGGGAAGAGGAAGGAAGAAGGAGGATGGCGGTGGGTGGAAGTGGATGTTTTGGCTGATATCGAGGCTTTCCTTGGTTCAGCATAGGTTGTTTGTGCGTATCTCAGCTCCCCTGGTTCTGGCAGGAGTGACGTTAGCTTGGTCCGAGATGCAGCAGGTGAAGGAGAAGGGCGGAGGAGGGAGCTTGAGAGGGGTGCAGTTGTTGTCCGTCTATGAGGCGTTTCTTGTCTTGTCGATCATTTTGGTGGCATTGAGTTCAGTGTGGAAGTCAGTGTCAGCTCAGAATGGCTGGCTGTCATTGTATTGGCAGTTGTCTCGTGAGTCATTGGTATCGTTGGCTGATGAAGATGTTAAGGCAACGAAAGAGAAGCAAATGGAAGGGGAGATGTTTAACAATTGCGTGCCAGATAATTATGATGTTGATGATGATGGTGATGGTGGTGATGGTGACGCTGTGGGTTTGGAGATGAGGAGAGGTTGGGAAGATGAGAAATCTAGTGATGATGACAGTCTGCTGGCTTGGTTACGGTTGGGGAAAGAGAAGTCGATCAGTTGTGATGACAGTGATGTTGACGAGGAAGATGAAGAAGGCAATCCTATTGCTATAGGCTATAGTACTCTAAATGATAGTCCTTCCTCAAGCATGAGCAGCAATAACGAAATATTCTTAAGCGACAGTGATGGTGATAGTGCTGAGAATGATAGATTACTCTCATGTATTCTCTCTGATTCAAGTTCTAGCTATGATAATCACCATGATATCAACACCCCAGTGTTTCAATAGACGGTAAGTAGTTAGAAGATGATATTTGGATAGTGGATGTGCGACAGCAGAACTATTTTCTTCGGGCCTAGGCGTGAGATGGACATTATTCAACACCGCCAAGAAATTGAGTGTTCTGTCGAAAACCAAAACCAAAGGAGATGTTCTGTCGGATTTGAAGCAAATTAACTAGTTAACATGATGGAAGCGGAGTTGTTTGAGATAATTGCAGGTACTGTATGTAGAGTCTACGTGATAGGATTGGAATTACGTTTCGGATTTGCGCTTGATGTTCAAACTAAAATATTACATACCTAGGGATACTGTATCAACATCAACACCAACATAAACACACTCTCCTCCAATGGAATAAACGCCTGTTTTTCGTTTTGACTGTGGACACGATCAAATCTCATATGGGCCACTTTGAAAAGGCTAATTTATGCGGTTTTAAGTCTCATTCTTGTCGGGCACCAATCCAAAAGATCGGAGATTGACAACATATCAAAAGACAATCGAATACGAATAATATAAAGATAATATATGACAACTACCAAGTGCGACTCTTGTGACATCTGTATCTTGAATGAGCTTATTTAGTCTTGATTTAAATTTTCTACTCCTCTACTTCGTCTTTCTTTTATTTTCTCATAGCATTGCTTCTCTTAAAGTCTCCATCTCTGTTGGTGGAGGGACAAATACTGCTGGAGGCGCGGCTGCTACGGCCGCCAAACTAAATGCCACCTATAATGTCTACTTTTCGACATTTTTAAATCGAATTTACTTTGCCGATTCCGGAACCAATCGGGTTCGATATGTCGACAGTACCATAGTTAGCACAATCGCAGGCACTGGAGATGCCGGATATTCTGGCGACAATGGTGATGCGATTTCCGCTCAAGTAAATCAACCAAGAGGAGTTTGTGGGTTCAATTCCTTTATCTTTGTGGTTGATACAATGAATCATTGTGTGCGTAGAATTGATAGCAGCAGGATCATCATAACAGTTGGAGGAGTTTGTGGCACTTCTTCAAGTGATGCAACGGCTTTTAATACACCTTCTTCCTGTGCTGTAGATTCATCTGGAAATGTTTATGTGGCTGATTCGAATAATTGTAGATTGAAGAAGATAACTAGTCCTAGCAGCACTAGCTCTGCGGTGAATTATGCTGGGGCAGGCAGTAGCTGTTCAACCCCCACAGCTACTGATCAACGCATTGGCTCTCCCTATTGTATTACCATTGATACGTCTGGTAATGTCTTTATTCCTGTAGGATCCATGATCAAAATGGCGGATACAACCGGCACACTATCTCTTTTCGCAGGGTCTGTAACCACTGGATCGACTGATGCAGTATTGACATCTGCAACTTTCAATGGAGCTCAATGTGTCTGGGCGAATAGCAACGGTGCATTGTATATATCAGATTATTCTTCAGGTTCAAATGGTCTGATACGGTATGTATCGAGTGCACGGACGACAGTGACGACCATAGCAGGACCAGGATCATCTGGATACGAATATCAGAATAATATCGATGCTTCGAATGCTTACTTCAACTTACCAATGGGTATGTCGGGAGACACAGCTGGTAATGTGTATGTATCTTCTTTAGGCTCCAATGTGATTCGCATTATCAGCGGTTCGTTGTCTTCAACCTCACCAACGATGCAGCCATCTTTTCTGCCGACTGGACAGCCATCATCTCAACCGTCAATGCGACCAACAAGCCAACCTTCATCTCGGCCATCTTCTCAACCAACAAACCAGCCATCTTCGCAGCCAACTCAGCCAACAAGCCAGCCATCAGCTCAGCCAACAAGCCAGCCATCAGCTCAGCCATCTTCTCAACCGTCGAGGCAACCAATAAGCCAACCATCTTCTAAGCCAACAAGCCAGCCGTCAGCTCGGCCCTCTTCTCAGCCGTCAGGCCGGCCATCAGCTCGGCCGTCTTCTCAGCCCAGTGGGCATCCATCAGCTCGGCCATCTTCTCAACCCTCAATGCAGCCAACAAGCCAACCTTCATCTCGGCCATCTCGGCCATCTTCTCAACCAACAAGCAAGCCATCAGCTCAGCCATCTTCTCAGCCGTCAATGCAACCAACAAACAGGCCATCAGCTCGGCCATCTTCTCAGCCGTCAATGCAACCAACAAGCCAGCCATCAGCTCGGCCATCTTCTCAACCAACAAACCGGCCATCAGCTCGGCCATCTTCTCAGCCGTCGAGGCGACCAACAAGCCAACCATCTTCTCAGCCAACAAGCCAGCCATCAGCTCGGCCATCTTTTCAGCCGTCAAACCAGCCATCAGCTCGGCCGTCTTCTCAGCCGTCAAGCCAGCCATCAGCTCGGCCCTCTTCTCAACCAACAAGCCAGCCATCAGCTCGGCCGTCTTCTCAGCCGTCGAGGCGACCAACAAGCCAGCCATCAGTTCGGCCATCTTCTCAACCAACAAGCAAGCCATCAGCTCGGCCATCTTTTCAGCCGTCAATGCAACCAACAAGCCAGCCATCAGCTCGGCCATCTTCTCAACCAACAAACCGGCCATCAGCTCGGCCATCTTCTCAGCCGTCGAGGCGACCAACAAGCCAACCATCTTCTCAGCCAACAAGCCAGCCATCAGCTCGGCCATCTTTTCAGCCGTCAAACCAGCCATCAGCTCGGCCGTCTTCTCAGCCGTCAAGCCAGCCATCAGCTCGGCCCTCTTCTCAACCAACAAGCCAGCCATCAGCTCGGCCGTCTTCTCAGCCGTCGAGGCGACCAACAAGCCAGCCATCAGTTCGGCCATCTTCTCAACCAACAAGCAAGCCATCAGCTCGGCCATCTTTTCAGCCGTCAATGCAACCAACAAGCCAGCCATCAGCTCGGCCATCTTCTCAACCAACAAACCGGCCATCAGCTCGGCCATCTTCTCAGCCGTCGAGGCGACCAACAAGCCAACCATCTTCTCAGCCAACAAGCCAGCCATCAGCTCGGCCATCTTTTCAGCCGTCAAACCAGCCATCAGCTCGGCCGTCTTCTCAGCCGTCAAGCCAGCCATCAGCTCGGCCCTCTTCTCAACCAACAAGCCAGCCATCAGCTCGGCCGTCTTCTCAGCCGTCGAGGCGACCAACAAGCCAGCCATCAGTTCGGCCATCTTCTCAACCAACAAGCAAGCCATCAGCTCGGCCATCTTTTCAGCCGTCAATGCAACCAACAAGCCAGCCATCAGCTCGGCCATCTTCTCAACCAACAAACCGGCCATCAGCTCGGCCATCTTCTCAGCCGTCGAGGCGACCAACAAGCCAACCATCTTCTCAGCCAACAAGCCAGCCATCAGCTCGGCCATCTTTTCAGCCGTCAAACCAGCCATCAGCTCGGCCGTCTTCTCAGCCGTCAAGCCAGCCATCAGCTCGGCCCTCTTCTCAACCAACAAGCCAGCCATCAGCTCGGCCGTCTTCTCAGCCGTCGAGGCGACCAACAAGCCAGCCATCAGTTCGGCCATCTTCTCAACCAACAAGCAAGCCATCAGCTCGGCCATCTTTTCAGCCGTCAATGCAACCAACAAGCCAGCCATCAGCTCGGCCATCTTCTCAACCAACAAACCGGCCATCAGCTCGGCCATCTTCTCAGCCGTCGAGGCGACCAACAAGCCAACCATCTTCTCAGCCAACAAGCCAGCCATCAGCTCGGCCATCTTCTCAGCCGTCAAACCAGCCATCAGCTCGGCCATCTTCTCAGCCGTCGAGCCGTCCATCAGCTCGCCCATCCTCTCAGCCGAGTGGACAGCCATCAGCTCAGCCAGTTCCCCAAACGTCACGCCAGCCATCAAATCGATCTTCATCTCAGTCACTGGTGCAGCCATCTTCTGAACCGTCGATGGAGCCAACAAGTCAGCCATCAGCTCGGCCATCTACTTGGTCATCAAACACGAAGCCAACGTGGGCACCGAATGCTCGACTAACTTCTCAACCAACCGCTCAACCCATATCCCCAACAAGCTCACAACAGACCAGTAAACCTAGCTCCCGGCCCAGTTCCCAGCCTTCCACTATTCCTTCAATGTATTCTATGGCCCCCACACGTGCTCCAACAGTAGCCAGTCAGGTGACAACTGTGGTGGCCTCGAATAGCAGCACAGCCACTGTGCAGGTGTCAGGACAGAAAGTCACGATAGGAGGTCTGACCAACTCCTCAGTGGCCACAGTGACCGTGACCTCGTCAGGCTCTTTGTCATCATCAAGCAACAGCAATGCTAGCTCTTTAGCCTCAAAGCTGGAGTCTGATATTGTGACAGTGACAGTGAGCAACTCTTCGAGCAGCAATGTGAAGGTAACTGTGAGCATCTCAGTTTCCAGTTCCTCATCTAGTAAGAACAGCTCTTCTTTGTCGATATTCGAGCACAACTGCACGTCTGAGAAGAGGGAAGAAGTGGTGTTCAATTGCTCGGATGCTGATGTGCTATACAACTTGACCTGTTCGGGTGAGGCAGCCGCTGAGGTGAAGCAACAATGTCCAGTCTCTCAGCTGCAATGCAGTGTAATTGACATGAACACATACAATGTGGTGGATAGCGATTACTGTACGGTTGTGTCAACAACGAGCACGTCTGTGCTATGTAGATGTGGCTACAGTAGCAATAGCAGCAGCTCATCTACTTCTCCTCCTTCCTCCTCTCCGACGTCGAAGAGTGGTTCTGTGAGCGTGGCCGTGACATCTGAATATGTGGCAGGAGACTTCTCTGCGACGGTATCGGGCATAGGAGGAATATCATCTACAGCAGCGGTGGAGGGAACGACTGCGGTGTTGTCTGCGTTTGGAGGATGGTGGTTGGTGGGTTTGTTGCTGATTGGGAGCTTGTTGTTTCGAGTGGATTGGTTTGGAGGATGGTGCAATGGAAGAGAGATGTGGAAGAAGGCGGAGAAGATGGTTCAAATGGTGTGGTTGTGTATGGTGAAGGGGATGCGAGGTTGGGGAGTGGTGATGCCATTGGATGAATCCCCCTCATCGTTGTTGAAGGAGTTGGGGAATGAAGGGGTTGGGGAAGAAGAGAAAGTGATGCGTGTTGTTTGGATGCGATATGTGTTGGAGGTGATGCCGAAGGTGTATCGCCCTCTACCTTGGTTGCATCGCATGATGGGAGAGCTGTGTAGTCGTCATGAGTATTTGGATTTGCTGTTTGGCGTGCTGGGCTTCAGGGAGGAGGAGGAAGAAGAAGAGAAGGAAAAGGGGAGTGTAAGTGAGGATCAGGAGAAAGAGAAGGGTTTGAGAGACAAAGTGGCCCAAGGCGAAGTGAAGCAGAACCAAGAAGAGAGAAGGTGGTTTGCTTGGAAGGTGGGACTTGGAGGAAGAGGGTGGAAGATGGTATCGGATGTATTGAGGTTGTGGACTTCCTTCACCATCTCTTGTTTCTTGTTGGCGTGGCTGTATGATCTCCAGTATCCAGATGATGATGGCTCATGTGGGCAGCATGTGACAAGAGTGAGTTGTTTGGCGAAGAAGTCTCCCTTGGATTCGAGTCAAAGCTATTGCAAGTGGGTTCCTGCACAGGCATTGGTGGCAGGGTTGTTGGTGGAATCGAAGAAGAGCACTGTGTTGTCCTCAACGACTTTGTCTTCGACCTTGACGGACGATGAGCTTCATGAGCAGTGTCAGTATGCAGATGAAGGAGCCTCGTTGTTGGCAACGATGTTGGTGGCGGTGGTGGTATCCTTCATTTCGACGGTAGTGATGAATATAATGGCAGCCTTGTTCTCGATGATAATGGCTCCCACCGCGAAGGTCAGGGCGAGGAGGAGAGGGAAGGTGTCGGATGAGGTCTCCGAGAAGAGAGTAGAGGATGGCGAAGGCGAAGCTCAAGGAAGAGAAGAGGGGGAAGAAGAAGAAGCATCATGGAGTACATTGGGATTGTATTTGTTGGGTGAGCTGCTTCGAGTGGATTTGTTAGGTCGTGTGGCTCGTGTGGATGTATCGGAGAAGCTGAGGCGTTGTCGAGGGCTGTTTTTGCAGGAGATGTCGAAGTCCGGAAGGGGCGTGTTAGAGGTGAGGGAAGAGAATGAGGAAGGAGAGCTGCAGCAGTATCAAGCTAAGCAAGAGGGTTCAGTGCTATACGGAGATGAAGAGTGTGGAGAAGTAACGAAGGCTGATGTTGCGAAAGAGTTGAGCGATGGAAGCATTGAAGTATCAGATACTGCGATGCAACAAGCTCATGAGAAGCTGCTTTGTCATGCTGAAGACAGCGATGCAAGGGCGAACACGTTATTGCATCTTTGTCTGTTTGACTTGGTTCTTCATGGGCCTCTCCTTCATGCTAATTCATCGTCAGCCAATAGTCACAATGCTGAGGTGGCGGGGAAGCTGGTTTGGCAGACGACGATGAAGAACTACCGAATGCCAGCTCCCAGGGTATCTTTGTGGATGCAATGTGTGTTTGGGATGTTGATAGCATTGTCGAATATGGGTGCTTTGCTGTACATCGGCTTGAAAGGTCTGGATCGAGGGAAGGTATGGCAAAGTAGTTTCTTGCAGGCTTGTGCCATTCAATGGGCGATGGATGTAGTGTTTGTGTCCACGGTGGAGATCTTGTGGGTGGACTTTGGATTACCAGGGTTAGTGTATGGCGAGGTGCTATTGCGCGGCTGTATGGGTTTGTTGAAGATGGCGGAGGTGTTGTTGGTGCATGTGAGGAATGAGCGACGAGTTTCAAGAAGTAGAAGGACAAGAAGCATGAAGATGCAGTCGCAGGTGATGTTGGTGTTGTTTTCAAGGGCGATGGAGAGGGTAGCCTGTGCTGAGGTGTGTGGCGACATTCCAGAGGCGATGATGGTGAAGTTGTGTGCGGCAGGACGAGGCGCTGGAGAGATGACAGACGTGAAGTATAGTCTGTTGAAAGAGAAGCGTCGAGTAAAGGTCGCATCCGATGAGGACAGTATGGCAGTGCGGAGAGGTCGACGAGGTGATGATGTATCGCTTAGGCAAGGAGAAGATGTTGTCACTTTATCACCAGAGCCAGTGGGAAGACGGAAAGTTAGTGGCAGCGGTGTTGGTTTGTGGGCGTCTACTTTATCTTTGTCTTCATCATTATCGTCATGGCGGCTCAAGGACAGTAGGTGGCGGAGCAAGAGGACCATGTCTGTGGTGCCTGTGACAAACGTGCAGAGAGGAGAAGTGGGTGGTGGCGTAGGGATGGTTGGGGTGGCTAGTGGTATTGAGGGAGGTGTGGCGGTGGGTCAAGGTGTCTCTGCTGGTTTAGGAGAAGGAAGTGAGGGAAGGGGAAGAGGAAGGAAGAAGGAGGGTGGCGGTGGGTGGAAGTGGGTGTTCTGGCTGATATCGAGGCTTTCCTTGGTTCAGCATAGGTTGTTTGTGCGTTTCTCAGCTCCCCTTGTTCTGGCAGGAGTGACGTTAGCTTGGTCCGAGCTGCAGCAGGTGAAGGAGAAGGGCGGAGGAGGGAGCTTGAGAGGGGTGCAGTTGTTGTCCGTCTATGAGGCATTTTTTGTCTTGTCGATCATTTTGGTGGCTTTTAGTTCAGTGTGGAAGTCAATGTCAGCTCAGAATGGCTGGCTGTCATTGTATTGGCAGTTGTCTCGTGAGTCATTGGTATCGTTGGCTAATGATGAAGATGTTAAGGTAACGAAAGATAAGCAAATGGAAGGGGAGATGTTTAACAATTGTGTGCCAGATAATGATGATGGTGAGGCTGTCTTCACGGGATTCATGGTGAGAAGGGGTTGGGAAAATGAGAAATCTAGTGATGATGACAGTCTGCTGGCTTTGTTGCGTTTGGAGGATGAGAAGTCTATCAGTTGTGATGACAGTGATGCTGACGCGGAAGAGGAGGAAGGCAATGCTATTGCTATAGGCTATAGTACTCTAAATAATAGTCCTTCCTCAAGCATGAGCAGCAGTAATGATATATTTTCAAGTGATAGTGATGGTGATAGTGTTGAGAATGATAAATTGCTCTCATCTTTTCTTTCTCATTCAAATTCTAGTAGCTGTGATAATGACCGTGATGTCAACACTTCAGTGTTTCAATAGATGGTAAGTATTTGTAGATGAGATTCGGACAGTGGACGTGCGATAGCAGAACTATCTTCTGACCACTGAGTTTGATAACTATTGTTTTTATGTTGTTCTAGTTGCAGTAGTTATGCTATTTTCTTTCCTATTAGTGTTATGTTTGCTACATTGGCTTGCAATCATGTTTTCTTTCTGTCTTCAGAGACAACATTAGCTTCTTCCACTACTGAGAGTACATTAGTGGGAGACGACCCTTTGTCACATGGTTGTGATGTAGATATGGGATATGGAATAGTATCAATTGGAAGCCTGCTATCTTGTGGGCTTAACTTAACCAACTATTTCCGATTTTGTGCTTGAACACTGTTGTGTTGTGTTGCGTTTTATGATGATTTAGGTCACCAAGGATGTAGCTTTTATATATGACTGCGTGGATAAGTACTTGTAAAGTACTGTAGAGCTGGAGCACAGAGAGGGTGGAGTTGGTATTCCATGGAATCCATGGAATTGCTCAGTGATCAATCCGCGGTGATGATGGTCATGTTCGTGTTGTTGTTGAATTGATGATGTGGAAGTTGAGGAGAGGGCTAGCAAGCCTTCCATGGATTTTCAATATCTTTCTAGTCATATTATCAATATTATCATTTGACTCACATAGTCAAGTGTATGGTTATAAGACAGCAATTGAAGTCTTTTCTTGTGATGACGAGATCAATGAGATTGATCGTGCTAAACTCATTCTTAATCTCCCACTACTCTCTACTCTTACTGATAATAGAAGGTCAAGTGAGACTGGGAGGAATCTGTCTGTTTACACTGTGAATACAGACTGTTATCATTGTGCCAAGTCCTGGTTAGCTACCTTGCCAACCACCAATTCCGCCTCACAGCAATGCTTTAGTATGTGGACACCTTTTGCTTGGAATCTCTATCTTATTAGTGAGATAGATGGAGTAGAAGAAGAGGAGTTGTATCAACTCAGATATACCTTTCTCGATCATGGTGAGTACACGCTGTCGATTACCACCTCAGCCTCAGCCTCAGCCTTAGAGACTTCCTTGGATGCGACTTCTCCTTTTGTCATGTCCATTGATGAGACCAAAGAAGGAGAAGACGCCATGGAGCCTCTCTATATCCTTCTGGGAGTTCTCGCAGCTATAGCAGTCTTAGCCTTTGGTCTGCCCGCCCTTTATGAACACTCCACTTCGTTCTATACCCTCACTGCAAATAACAATGCAACTACTACCACACAGACTGTCTTGAACACGAACAAGGTGGAGGAAGATAATACCACATCAACAACTCCTGCTACTGCTGCTACTCCATCTTCACAGTCCAAGAAACCCCAACGATTGCGATCATTGGATAGTTTCCGAGGTATTTCCTTATTGTTAATGATCTTTGTCAACTATGGTGGCGGAGGATATTGGTTCTTTGACCATGCTGCATGGAATGGATTGACTATGGCAGGTGAGTCATCTCTCCCTTTCCCTCATCGTCATCGTCTCTCTCCTCTTATCAAACCAATCGATCATGTCTACTACTAATACTAATACTACTAGATCTACTTTTCCCATGGTTTATGTGGATTATGGGTGTCTCCATGGCATTAAGCTTTGCTCGATTGCTTCCTTCTGATCTGTTGAATGCTTCTCCTATGGAGATCTACACATCTCCACAATATCTGAAAGTATGGAAACGAGTCATTATTCGTTCAATCAAGCTTTTCCTCTTGGGCATGTTCCTTGCCAATGGATATGACTATACTACGTGGCGTATCCCGGGAGTCTTACAATACTTTGCAGCAAGTTATTTATGGGTAGCAGCTACTATCTTATTGACTTTGCCTTATACTCAAAAGCTGTTGAGAATGAAAGAGGAAGCACGATGTCGTCGTTATCAGAGTCTTCATCAAGAGATTACCACTTCCATGCTTATTGAAGAAGCACAAGAAGGAAGACTGGGAGGTGAAGGAATGGAGACTGTCAAGCACGATGCTATTAAAGACTATCATGCCTATGATAATGATACAAGAAGAAAATGGTGGAAATGGCTAGAATTTGAAGATACTTCCATCTTAACCTCCTATCGCTATGAATTGATAATCCAAGGCAGCATACTGCTGGTATATCTGCTTGTTGTACTTTTAGGTCAAGCACCAGGTTGTCCTCGTGGATATAATGGTCCAGGTGGAAGAGGTGATCATGGTGATTATCATGATTGTACAGGAGGCATTCATCGTTATATCGATCTCATGCTCTTTACCCATATGATGATATTCCATGGAGAAACTTGTCGATTTCTATATGGTTGTATTGCTTATGATCCTGAAGGGTTTATGGGCATGTTCACTGCGACTGTCTTGACGTATCTTGGATTAATGACTGGAAGACTCTTCTTACACTATCGTGATAATGTAAAGAAGATTGTACAGTTGATGTTCTATGAGGCGATGGTCTTGCTCTTATTGTGTGGTATCCTTTGTGGCTTTTCACGAGAAGAAGGAGTGATACCTGTGAATAAGAATCTATGGTCTTTGTCCTTTATTTGTGTCTGTGGAGGGTTTGGTAGTCTGGGACTAATCATCTGCTATCTACTCATTGATGTTTGGAAAGTTTGGTCAGGTGCACCCTTTTATTATCTAGGTAAGATCATCATCTCTCACTCTACTCTGGTCTGACTATACACGACATGTTGTTGGATGTTGTTCTGCTTTAGGAATGAACAGTATTCTCCTCTATATGTCCCATCAGTTACTTGCAGATTATTTCCCATTTTCTTTCATTCTCTTCCGCCCTTCCCATGCCTTACTACTTACAAGTAATGTTGTGGGAGTCTTCTCATGGGTGGTCATTGCTTACTATTTCTACAAGATCAAGTTCTTTGTCAAGGTTTAGTCCTGCTCGGATTAGCCCTGCCTGCCTGCCTTCTTGGCACTCATTGCCAATGAAATAGTTGCATGCGCTATGCTGCGGCTGATGGTGTTAATACAGTAGAATAGACTGAGAAAGATGCAGTAGTTCAAGAGGGTGATGATGTCTAAGTATCAACGATGCGGTATTCTTCTATCGCTTTTGGTTTCCATCAACAAATCCATCTGACCATGTCACCACAAAGCTAACAGGAAGTCAAGTCACACTACTTCATCACACTTCCCCTCTGTCTTCCCACTAAAACTCCATCGTCAGAGACTATCTCTCGCACAGATCATGTACTCGTGGGGCAGTCTATTATGTGGAAGGGAAGAAAGCAATCATGCCGTTGCAAGAGTGTCAACAAGGACCATTTTCTGTTAGCTTGACAGCCAGAAGTTGTTCACCTGCTAAGGATCCTGTCCAGATAAAACATACAAATGACCAACTATTACAAATGCTATATTACCGAATACACATTT
This sequence comes from Ochromonas danica, assembly GCA_015146655.1. NCBI lineage: Eukaryota > Chrysophyceae > Chromulinales > Chromulinaceae > Ochromonas > Ochromonas danica. The sequence goes on along the minus strand of VKHL01000053.1, from coordinate 10,508 downwards.
GTTACCGACCGCTTGTGACCTCTCGACAACTAACAACCAATAACTCAGAACTCAGCGATTCCAATCCAGCAGCAAATTTTAATTTGATCCGTTTTTTTGTGATTTTTATTGTACCACCACCATCATCATCAATATCATCAGCATCATCAATATCATTACTATTATCTCCTTGACTATCCTAGCTTCTTCTTCTTCTTCCTTCATTATGTCTTATCAATGCTTGCAGTAGTCAGTCAATCAACCTCTACTTCCCTTTGTTGCTCCCTTGGCCCCTTTATTGCTCCCTTGGCCTTCAGAAGTGTTTTAATCTTTTCATTATAACCTGCATCCAAAGCAGTCCATCCATTCTAACCCAACAACAACCACAAGATAGATACAAGACAACATAAGACAGAGAGTATGACAAGGTTAGAGTCAATAACAACAACACACTCTGTCAAGATAACTACCACTGCCACTACCATCTTACTACTACTGTAAATTTATAACCTACTAACATAGAACATATAGCAGTAGACAAGTACCATCTAATCAATGTACTCCAATAATAACCACATAATATCATATCACTCACTCTAATCATACTCTACACCCTATTGCTAACATCTCATACACACCACCATAACACATAATCCATTTCATACATCTTGTGACGATACTTGTATCACACAACTGCTATTATTATACTGTACATCATAGTCACACTTACATCAGCAGCCTTGTTCAAATCCACGCGCCGATCACGCAATAGAACGTTTACCACTTCAATACGACCACTATAGCTACATGCATAATACAAGGGTGTCTTTCCAGCCTAGTCAAACACGTCAACATATATTAGCTATCACGATAATAACGATATTGTATTCATTGCATTGCTGCACATTAACATATTCATCTGCTTTCTACCTACATGTACACTAACTTACTACATGCTACATGCCATTATTGTGACATACTATATATACTATATATATATACTGTACAAGACTATTACCATGTAAAGTGTAAGACAAGATGACGGCACTTACATTGTCAGGTTTGTTCACATCGACGCGCTCATCAAGCAATAAGACTTTTACTAATTCAACATGACCATTGTAGCATGCAAAACTCAAGGGCGTCCGTCCAAACTAGTCAAACACGGTAACATATACTAGTATTAGCTATCATAATAATAATAATAATGGCATTGTAATCATTCTATGTCTGATCATACTAACATATGCTAATACCAACACCTTCAACTATTTTATACTAACACCTACACTAACCTATTACATATACATCCCATAATCCTGGTAATCACTGACTAACTATTAGATATGTACTCATAGTAATATATACTATATATACTGCATGTCATTATTGTGACATACTATACTGTACAAGACTACTATCATGTAAAGTATAAGAAAGGATAGTCATACTTACATAGTCAGGTTTGTTCACATCGACACGCTCATCAAGCAATAAGGCTTTAACCAAGTTAACATGTTGACCATATTTGCAAGCAGTATGCAAGGGCGTCTCGTCATCCTAATCACAGCAGTCACCTATATTAGCTATCATAATAATAATAATGCATTGTAATCATTCTATGTCTGATCATACTAACATATGCTAATACTAACACCTTCACCTACTTTAAACTAACACCTACACTAACCTATTACATATACACCATCATGATGATAGACTATTATAAACCATAATCACAGACTATTATACTGTATAGCGACTCATTGTAACAGACGCACGTTAACATATTCATCTGCTTTCTACCTACACTAACACTAACGTATTACATGCTAAATATCAGTATTGTGACATACAATACAGTACAGTACAAGACTAATACCATGTCAGGTGGAAGAAAGGAAACCCACACTTACCCTATCAGTCTTGCACACATCGACGCGCTCATCAAGTAGTAAGACCTTAACTAATTCAACATATGGCCCATTTTTACATGCCGTATGCAAGGGCGTCAATCCATCCTAGACAAACCAGTCACATATATATTAGCTATAATTATATGGACATTGTAATCATTCTATATCTGCTCATAATAACATATGCTAATACTACTAATACCTTCATCTACTTTATATCTACTACACCTACACTAACCTATAACATATACATCATCATCACAGACTAACTATTATACTGTATATCTACTCATAGTAACAGACAAAACTACTGCCATGCAAGGTGGTAGAAGGAATAGTCGCACTAACCTTATCCGCCTTGTTTACATCCAACTGGGCTTCACGTAATAAGAGCTTAACAGCTTTAACACGACCTTCGCAGCATGCAATACTCAAGGGCGTCTCTCCATACTACTAGTCAAACATAGTAACATATACTAGTATTAGCTATCATAATAATAATGATATTGTAATCATTCTACATCTGATCATACTAACATATGCTGATACTACTAACACCTTCACCTACTTTATACTAACACCTATACTAACCTATAACATATACACCATCATGATGATAGACTAACTATTAGATATATACTCATAGTAACAGACAAAACTACTGCCATGTAGGCTGGTAGAAAAAATAGTCACACTAACCTTATCCGCCTTGTTTAAATCCACCCGCTTATCACGTAATAAGAGTTTGACAGCTTCAACACGATCACAATTGCATGCAGTATGCAAGGGCGTCCATATCCACTAGACAAACACAATCGCGTATATGCCATAACATTAACAATAACAATAAGCACATTGTAATCGCTCTATATCTACTCTATACTCTTCACGTAATTCATACTAACACCTACACTAACGTATATACAGTATCTAACTATTAGATATCTACAATAAAGATATCCCCACTAGTCAAACGCAGTCGCAAACATTACTGGGAGGTTTGCATAGAAATAACGATAGTAGCAACAGTCTACAAATACTCATACTCAATAACACCTTCCCTCTGCTAGACAAAACTACACTAGACAACTACCATACAGGTTAAAGTACACAACACTGGTGATAGCACCGTAAGCCAAATCCATGTGACCTAATTTATTCCTCCTGTACCAACTCCTTCTAACAAGCATTTAACCTACGCTGTATATACACTGAGAACACTTCAACTCCCTTTCTATTATACAACTTTATGCGACGACTAGGTTTATACTCAATTATAAGCAGACTACTCAGACAGAGATTATCATTACTAGCTGTTGAACTGTTTAAATGCTCACCTCATGGTCCCCAGCATTGGCATCTATTGATGGATGAAGTAACAACAACCTTATCATCTCTATATTACCCTCTGCAGCTGCTATATGAAGCGCTGTCACACCCTACAGACCATTATTAGACATTCACCACACCATACAATTTCTATTAGAATGCACAGCAACATAGTTGAGCTATCCACAGACATCCCTCCCGTCTACGTCATCAATAACAAGCATCCTCCTAGCTAGCAAGCTTAGTTAGCTAGAGTACACTGTTCTCCCTCATGACACCACCCTCTACACTCCATATCGTATCAACAACCAGCAGGTTATAATCAGTACTTTACCTGCAAGGCTATATTATCTATAGTCATTGTGAAGTGCTTATTGACTAGTGATACAGGGATTCTATCAATTGCATTGTAAGTCTCCAGTGTTTTCAATACTGTCACATCTCCTGACTTGATCATTCGCTTCCAATTAGTAGAGCACTTCTGAAGTAGAGCAGCTATTTGGCAGTCGTTGGGAGCCTCTCTTTCGTTCAAGTCAGCAATCTCTGCCTTGCTTGACTCCTGTACCTGTACAAGCATTCTCTCTGCCTCAAATTGTCTCGCTTCTTCAACCTTGTGAGGTATATCTCTTTCTCCCAGAACTCTTCTCACTGTCACTTTCTTAGTCTTTCTCTTGTCTTCCTCCTCTGCACCTTGCTTCCCTAAGCTCGAGTATAAATTCTGCAGTGACATGGTGTGGATATTCTTCTGTCCTCTTGTTTTGAGAAATGTGACGAGATGAGATGAGAAGAGATGAAATGAGATGACATAAGATGAGAAGAGAAGAGATGAGAAGCGATGAAATGAGATGAGATGCCATGGGACAGCAATTGGTTGTGTGGCTGCTGGGAGAGACTGAGAGAGACAGCACACTGTGAACTTAAAGGAAACATTAACTTAATAAGAAGCGGAAAAGAAAAACGACTTGTTGGTCGTTGTCTGACTTTTGGAGCATAGTTTTGCCTATTTTGCCTGCTTTTGCCTGTAAATTCCAGGATTTTGAAAATCATTGCACCAATTTTCAAAACCTTCTGAATGATAACTTTAGAGCTTTAACTGTCATTTAGCTCTTTTATTGAGGACACTAGATGTTATGCATCATCATCATACAGGATAGTCCAGAGTCACTTGAACTTCTTCTACTACTGCTAGGTTTACCATCTTCTTGTTCATCACATCTACTCGATCATCTCCCTGTAAACCAATACCACCTCCACATAATAACTAGAACATGCAACAAAAGTGAAGTTTGCATGGATAATCACACACCACTCCTCTCTTTGCTAATCACACACCATCACAGTCAATAGCATGGTAGGGTATCTAAAAGTAGGAGACTCTACACACTCTCATACTACATGAATATGATTTTTGCCTACTGTACTACTGTACTGTAGATTAATCAACCTAGACCATAACCACCACATTCTAACATATTACTGATAATTAGATAATAATAAATACTCTCTCATAACATGAAAATTAGACGCAGAAGGACAGCTGAGTTGCGCCACATTTATCGAGGTTTGGCAGAAGAACAAAAGCAGTGCATCTTTTCTGCTTTGGATGACCTAATGAAGATGAAGCGAAGATGACTACGACTACCTCTGAATTTCATACCAGCTCAAGAAATCCGACTGAGAAGCTCCTTGATATCCCTCTGAAACAAAAGGTCCAAACTACTTAATCGACAAAAGAAGTGTCAAACTATCGGCTGCAACAAAGCACGAGCAGAGAATGTCGAGAATGATGGCTGGAGAGCTTGTCCTGACTGCTTGACTTGCTATTGCGGAAAAAGACTGCGAAAAGGAAGCCCCAATCATATAACGACTTGCCGTATCAAAAGCCAAGAAATCTAATCAAAAATCGTAGCATAACAGATAGGTCTCTCATTACTTTCATCATGTTTTGCTGTTGTTGTTGTGCTATTGTTCGATATGTACGAAATCGATCAAATACTGTTGTACAGTCACTAACAGGAGAAGCTAGTGCCAGAGGTTGTGATTGGCAACGAAAGAGAATTACTGTAGGTCAGTTGTTCTAAGCATAGAGAACAGCATCAGTCAAACTTGGTGGAGCAAGGCGCAGATCGGAATTTCGACTGCCTCTAAGCAGAGGACGATAGTCAAGACACCATTCGGATAGAATGCGATCAAGGTTGACCAGAGGTCGTTGAAGCAATAGCATATCTAAGCTTACCACCCAACTTTTCCTTGATCGTCTTGCAACAGAGTTGTTTAAAATACGGGCTTTTATCAAGACCACATGCACGCAATCGGTGAGTCCCATATACAATTTCGCTCTTCTATAATCTTTCCATACAGCTCATCTCAATCATCATCTTGCACTTGAAATAGTTCAAAATCTTCGACAAGGTCCTGATTCATTTCGCTGGACAGTTTAGTTCCATGGAAGTCTAGCATGGAATTGTGGAATCCGTGGCAAGTGGGTCCCTCGCCACCACTCGATGCACCGCCTTGAGAAGAATCAACTATAGTAGCTGGTGGTTGTTTTTGAGAAGAAGTGACGAGTGTTATGTGGCAATTACCTGGAGATATTCTTCACAGTGTTTATGGAGAGTGGTTGAGATGGAAGGATTTGTCAAAATTGGATATCGCCTGTGTTGGAAAGAGTGTTCGAGAGGCTTGGTTGCTTTCCTTGACAAACCTTAGAAAAGGCAAAAGAAGTGTGGATAGCCTAATTTCGGACGAGCAAATTAGGAAATTCTATGTGTGGTTGGTAAGACGTGTTGTATTTTTTGTGGGAGAATTTCCTTTAAGACTGACTGTCTTGCAAGATCTTGTGGAAGGGTTAAACTTAGAATCCTACTGTCCTGTTTTACAATCCTTGTCGATTCGGATAAGCAAAAGCTACAGTATCTCTTATGATTGTCATTTGGAAAGCAATCTCTCGCTCTTCTTGGGCCATTGTCATAATCTGCGAAAAGTTAAGGTGCATTTCGAAAACCCAAGCACTGATACACTTTCTAAGTATTTATGTGAAAGCATCATTCAAGTCTTAGAAGAAACGATGAGAGAGAATTCCCTCGTCGAGTTCTCCTCGATAGCAGCTCCATGCCATGGCAATGCCATGGCGCGCCTCCTGGCAAAGCATGCCACCAGTCTAAAGGATTTCTATCTTTTCTGGTCAGATGAAACGATGGAGTCGATTGCATCCATACTCTTCAAGAATCAGATTCATCTGAGGACATTGCGTGTCTCCCACGCCAAAGAAATGAATTCACAGATGATAGTTTCCTTCATGACATATCTTGCTTCAGCTGGAAATTTGTTGGAAACCCTGCATATTCGGTTTGTTGGAAGCACAAACATGACATCTACCTTCAATGGAGACGATTTATTGGTCTCGGTGGCAACATCATGTCCAAAGTTGACTCGCTTAATAATCTCTAATCCATGCAGTGGAGAGAAGCTGTGTCTTTGCTATGATTTATGTCCACATCTCCAGAGTGTATCTATTATTGGAACTATCTCGGTAGACGAGACTAAAAGCTGTGTGTCTGTAGTGGTGAAGGATTCCACTGAAGATTGGGTAGTGTGTTTGTCTCATGTACTGAGAAGAAGACAGTACAAGCAGGTGACTTTACAGCTACCGAGACAAGTCAACTATCATCCAGTGGGGAATCTGAAGTCCATGCTGGAACCTTACCAGATTGGGTTGGGCACTTCTGCATCTGAGGCCTCCTTAATCGCCATACTGCAAGATCTTCCGCATTTGAACTATTTAAATTTTGAGATAGACCCCAGTTACACTGATGCCACTTTGACTGCCATCACAGAACATGCGAAGAGCCTGAAAGAGATGGTTGTGACGGGTGATGATTCTAACCTGGATAACTTCCACCATGCTGACAAGCTGTCCAGCAAGATTATCGAGGCATGCCAAATGCTGAAGATATTAAGCGGCTGTTGGTGTGGATTGGAGAGCCTTTTGGCCGCATCTAGACACGCCAGTCTGACTGAGGTAAGCCTAGACATCCATCAGTCAGTTAGCGCAGAGAGCTTGGAGAATATAATGGGACAAGATAAAGTGAAGTGGTCCTCTACCCTGGAAAAGGGAGAAGTCGTTCCCTTTGTAAACAGATTCTGGTGGAAGTTTAACAAGAAGCATTATCACTGCTGGACTAAAGTTGGGAGCAACTTATGAGCTTGTTGATGGATTGACTTGAAATGTCCTATTATGACGTCTAGATGCTATATTTGCAATAGTAATGTCCTATTATCTGCATATTAATAAGAAGTTGAATAATATCCTCTTTGCTCATCGTCCATCCACAGCTCTTCTGGTCTAGTCCAGCATCTCCATAGTGTTGGCTATATAACGGGTTCTGCTGATTTGTATAGGGAGACCGAATAGTATAGGTAGTCCAAATTGTATAGGGGTCAAACCCTATACAATTTCAATTGTATAGGTAGTCCAAATAGTATAGTGTACTTGTTAAGCAAACAGGATGAAAGAACATTGATTATTGATTTAGAAGCTTTGGAAGGAGTTCCTGAAGAGATTCCTGAAGATGATGATGTGCTTGTTATTGATGGCAACCTTCAGGACCTTGTACTTGATGATGATTAATGAAGTGTTTCTAATGAATGACTACTGACTAACCTAACTAGACCCACCCCAACCCTTCTTTGGCGAACAATAGTATAAGTAGTCCAAATAGTATAGGGGTCGACCCCTATACTATTTAAATAGTATCAGTGATACAAATCGGCAGAACCCGTTAATAAGTCGCCTCTGCTATGATATGATATGATGGTCAAGGCGTTTTCACTTCCTCTTTCCCTCATTCACAAGAAAACTACAGCTATAGGCTAGATTTCCTTTAGGAAGGAATGAGAAGCTGGCTGCTTTGATCATTTTGTTAGTTTGAAGTGGAAAAGACATCCTCTTGGTGAAATAGATCTTCGATGGCTTCCATTACTGTGATCACACAGTATATTGGAGGCTAGATCAGACCTACTCCTTACTCGGAGGAGAGAAAAGGAATGGGTAGGACAGCGCATCTTGCTTGTGCATGGCATTGCTATTATTGGCTGCTCTCTATTTTTGCCACTTTCGAGTTCTGGCTATGTCACTACAAAGCCAACAGAGAGTCAGACGCCGCTTCATTGTAATTCCCCCCACACCCAAGCTAAATGCTGATGAAGTATTCTGTTTTGCGGTTATGTTCCATGATGAGCACACGGAACTCCCCATTAATGCTGCCAGAAAATGATAGCACTGCTTCCCGATCAAGCGAACCTTATCCGTCCCGATCACACTCACTTAGTCTACAGGTAAAAGTCTGCGGCTGTTACCGTATTTACCGCGGTAATGCAATCAGAAGGCTTCGTCAACCAGATCATCATCCTCTGAAATAAAACGAAAATAGAGTACACCACGCAACACAACAATAGTTGATGTCATGGAATGTGCAATGGAATACGCCATGGAATGGTGGAATGCCGGATTGTTGACGGGAGTGACGGAGAAGAAGTGATTCGACATCGATCAAGAAACAAAAGATTGATCAGATCCACATCCCTGCCTCAATATCAATCTTCAACCTGCTATCACCCAAGAATCTACTATCGCAATTGTCGTTCTATTATGTTCTACTAAATATCAAATCAATTGTTTTTACAAAGATCTTGCGTATCTCATCCAATTGTCATACAGTCTATATATACACGTTCTACGGAAGATTTCCAGATTTCTTTCTTTGAATTTTCCCTGTTCATTATTTACTGATGATACCTTCCGCCTGGGTCAATCAGAAGGTTAAGAGGAAGAAAGCAAGCCCTTTCTCAGTCTTCTTTCTTGTCTTGGTACTTCTCAGTGTTCTTTGTCATCATCCTGCCCAGGCATCATGGAAGCAAGTAGGCTCCAACGTTTCCGGGGATCAATCTTATGAGCATTCTACCAGCTCCTTTTCAATAAGAGACGATGGTAATGTTTTCATTGTGGGTTCCAATGACTATGATGCTACTTTTAACAATGCTGGTAGAGCCCGCGTCTATTATTTTCTGGAAGGTACAGGGTGGGCCAAGCTTGGAAGTGACATCTTGGGTCAGCAAACAAATGAATATTGTGGCTTCTCAGTTGCCATAAGTGGTGATGGCAGCAGAATTTCCGTGGGTTGTTATGGTTATACTGCTCCACCGTCCTCGATTTCTGCCGCTGGTCGAGCACGAGTCTTCGCCTTGAACGGTGGAGGATGGATACAGTTAGGAAGTGAGATTGCAGGTGATCAAGTAAATGAGTATGCTGGTGCGTGTGTATCGCTAAGTTATAACGGGAGTGTGGTTGCTGTGGGATCTTATGGTTATAATGGGTTTTCGTCGACTGTGGCAGCTGGTGGTCGAGTGCGGATATATTCCTTTGATGGATCAGTCTGGGTAAAATTGGGAGGAGATATTCAAGGTACAATGACAAATGAATACAGTGGCAGATCATTGTCGTTGAATGCTGATGGGAGTATTATTGCAATAGCTTCTTATACATATAACTCGCCGTCGTTTCCAATGGCAGGACGAGTGCGGATATTTTCATATCTTCAGGGATCCGGGTGGATGCAGATGGGAAGTGAAATAGTGGGGGAACAGCTGGTGGAAAATTTGGGCATATCTCTTGCATTGAATGGTGACGGAAAGAGAATAGTGATAGGAAGCAGCGGTTATGATATAACAGTTTCTTCCGGAGCACTAATTAATAATGCTGGGAGAGTAAGTGCATATTCATACAACAGTGGCTCAGATTGGACCTTATTAGGTAATCAGATATTTGGTACTCAACAATCCGAAAGTTTGGGTTTGTCTGTGTCGATAAGCAAGGATGGAAATATGATAGCAGTTGGATGCCCGAATTGTATTATACCCTCGAGTGCGGTACCTATGGTAGGTAGAGTTCAAGTGTACTTATACAATCCCAGTACAACAAGATGGATTCAAGTGGGTGATGATATTCAAGGTGTTCAGCTAGGTGAGTATTGTGGTAGTGTTGTTTCCTTGAGTGGAAGTGGGGAAGTTTTAGGTGTTGGTTGTCCTTATTACGATGCATCGATCTCTCTTCCTGACGTTGGTCGTCTTAGTATGTATGTCTTTAATGCCGCTATCCCAAGTTCAAGCCCAAGTAGACAGCCTACCTCTCAACCCAGCTCTCAACCTTCCTCCCAACCTTCCAAGCAACCCACATCACAGCCTTCTAACCAACCCACGACTCAACCAAGTTCCCAACCTACCTCA
>VKHL01000052.1:171940-183330 GCA_015146655.1 Ochromonas danica | reverse complement strand
TGTAGTGTTAGTAGTTAGTGTAGTGTTAGTAGTTAGTGTAGTGTTAGTAGTTAGTGTAGTGTTAGTAGTTAGTGTAGAGTTATGTAGTGTTAGTAGTTAAGTTAGGACTTAGTGGATGATGACATCATATCTCGAAAGACAATAAAGGCTCCAATAAGAGCACCTAACTGTAAGCGTTCATTACCACCATGAGATAGACGAAGCTCAATATTGGAGAGTTGGTTAAGAAGAAAGACAAGAGCTTTGTCAGGTAGATCAAGACGAGTTACTACTTTGCTCACTTCACTGACAATATCCATGAGAGCATAGCCAAACTTCTCCATAGCCTAGTTGTTGTTGGTACAGTATTGGAAGATGACATGAGAATGAGAGTAAGAAGTGGAAGAGGGAGGAGTGATTGTGCATATAGACACACACACAAACACATTACATATACACAACACAAACACACATACACACACACATTACATACATACATGCATACCACATACACGCACACATTACACACACACATTACATACATACAAGCACACACACACACATTACACACAAAACAAGCCTCTCTCTCTCTCTTACCTGATAAAAGTGTTGATAAGCATCAGTAAAGCTATCATTTAATAAAGTTTGTACTAAGACTTCAATCACAGAAGGTAAAGCAGCTCCTGCTGTTAGATAGACTTCCTTCTCTGTAATCTTCTCTATTCCAGTTATAAGAGAATGATTACCATGATAAGCCATATGAGATGCTTGTAGAAGATTCAGAACACGTCTCATATCTCCACCACTTAATCGAATTAATGCTTCTTGTCCATCTTCCGTGATGTTCACCCTTTGTACACACACACACACACACACACACACACACACACACACACACACACACACACACACACACACACACACACACACACACACACACACGCACACGCACACATACACACACACAAAGAGAGAGAAGTGTGAGTTAAACATCGATAATTACGACTTTCTACTGATGATAATCTTACTTTTCCATCTGGACAATCTCATTTAAACGAGAACGAATCTGATGTGGTTGTAAGGGAGAGAAGCGAAATCTATACAATTGTATGGCAATCAGACAGTCATAACAACCAATCATTAGCTACAGTCTTAGGTGTAAGCTATGGGGTAGTAGTAGTCACAGTGGTAGTTGAAGTAGTAGCTGTGTAGTTGAAGTTGCGGTAGTGGTATTTGTATAGTATGAGGTAGTAGTTGAAGTAGTGGTGGTTGTAGTTGAAGTAGTGGTAGTAGTAGTTACCTGGTACAACGCGATTGTAAAGCTGGAATAATCTTGTTAACGTAATTGCAGATCATACAAAACCGTGTATTCGCTGTATACTTCTCAATCACTATACAGTAGAAGTAGTAGCAGCAGGAGGAGGAGGAGGAGGAGGAGGGGGTTAAATTAAGGACTGTATGTGGGTAGGAAGGGTAGTAGAGTTTACATTACCTCTTCGTAAAGCAGCTTGAGCTTCAGATGTCATAGCATCAGCTTCATCCAGAATAATCAACTTCACTCCAGAACTAGTAGATAGGAGAGGTAGAGGTAGAGGTAGAGGTAGAGGTAGAGGGGGAAGGGGGGGTCAGTCAAGGTAGTGACGAGGTAGTGGTAGTGTCATACTGTACCTCCATAGCTTCTTTGTGCCAGCAAACTCTTTAATCTGATCTCTTACTACATCAATACCACGATCATCGGAAGCATTGAGTTCTAATGTCATAGAAGAGTAATGCTCTCCATACATCTTCTTGGCACAAGCAATGATGGTAGAGGTCTTGCCTGAAGACCATCACCACGCACACAAGCACACACATACATACACCACACACACATACACCACACACACACAAGCACACACAAGCACACACACACACACACAAACACACACACACACACACACACACACATACGCATACACACACACACACACACACACACACACACACACACACACACACAGTATGTTACACTCTGACTATCAGACTCTCCTCTCCCCCATCCTCTTCTATAGGGCTAGAGGTAGGTGAGGGAAGAGAGGAGAGGGTAAGTTAGTTAGTTACCTACCTGTACCAGGTGGACCATAGAATAAGAGATGAGGTAATTTATTATTATCAATTAATTGATTTAAAATAGAGATAATATCATCATGAGCGATTAGATCTTGTAAAGAAGCTGGACGATATTTCTCTACCCATGGCAAGGTAGTGGTAGTAGAGGCAGTAGTGGTAGTGGTAGTGGTAGTAGTAATTCGATGACGGTCAGTGGATGTTGTTGTCTCATCAACATCCATCATCATCACACTGTCTTCTTCCATTGCTTATTACCGTTATTATTACTAGGAGAGAGAGAGAGAGATGATATCAACTAGTCTTGACAATCAACAACTAGTACTTGTATTCTTTGGAAACCAAACCAAACCAAACCAAGTCAAGGGTAGACTAAGCCAAGGTGAGTGAGCCAGACAGAGTGATGATTTGATTTCGAATTCTAGGGGGAAGTTAACGTCCAGATCTGGCTATTTGGAAATTTGGATGGTTAGACTGCTGGACTTGTCGTGACAGGGTACCATACTGTACAGTGTAACAAGGTAGTGCTAACCCTTTCAATTTCACCTTCTAGACTACAAGGAGACTGACTGATCTCAATTAAATTTTGTAGGAGGTTTACTATTACTTAAGACTGTAGTAGAAGACTGTTTAGCTGGCAATGCAAAGTGATACTGTATGGTAGTATGATGGTAACTTAACACGCAAGCTATGTATCTAGACTAGTAGACTGACTTGTAGAGGTAGTACTGTAGTTGTAGTATGAAATGAAGAAGAAGTATGCCATGTAGCACAGATAGGAGGAGTGATCTATATAGACTAGAAAGAGCTGTAATAATTGATTCAAGCTGTTCTGCTTCAGAGGCTAAATCAAAGTAGTCTACACACTGTCCCTAACACATCATCATAACATTATTTCTCTGATTTCTTCTGATCTGCCGTTTGTGATAATGCTTGCTCAGCTGCAGCTGTTCTCCATTCCTTTGCTAGACCAGGTCTTCTAGTGATCTACAGTATAACATACCACAAATAAGATGATTTACAGTGATGAATGAGATGAGACAAGGCAATAGAATATCAATCACTATACAACCGACTTATTATTACCTTTAATGATCGAAGATCTAGATAACGTTCAATATCTTCCAAGGTCACTCCTGCAGCAATACAACGTGTCATCATGAAGTATAAGACATCAGCTGCTTCAGAAGCAATATGATCCTTTTCTTCTGCTTCTACTAGTTCTTGCACTTCTTCTAATAACTTCTGACGTAATAGTCCATTATCTTGAAATAACTTTTGTGTATAAGAACCAGGTGGAGCATGTTCTTTACGTTGTTGAAGAGTGTGTTGTAATTTGAAAAGACCATTCTGTTCACCCCAACAAGAACGAGTTAGTAAATGACAGAAAGCTGGAGGATGTCCTTCTTGATAGACAGAATAACGTAAAGCATCACGATCACAATCTAGACGAATCTCACGTAATGCTTGTGTCATTCCAGATGATTCACCTTTATGCCAAAGTCCTTGTCTTGAACGAGAAAAGTAAATCCCTTGTCTCTTCAAGAAGGCTTGGCTGACAGAGGCTGGACTAGAATAAACAAGTCCAAGACAGCGTTGATGTTCATCACAGACTACAGTAGTTATCAATCCATCTGAACGATCAGTACGAATCGTAGCAAGGAAGAGATCAATGAGAGAAATTGTTTGTTGGTGTTGTTGTGTGGTCGTAGTGGTAGTGGTGTTGGTGGTATGATCAGCGGTAGTAGTAGTTAGCTTGAGGTGAGAGAGATGTGGTAAGTCAGAGACTTGCTCTGATGTAAAGGAAGGCTCTACTAAGAGATGAAGATGCTCATGCTTGCTCACTAATGCTTTCTAAGAAACAATTAGACAACAAGACAAAACCACTGTGACTTGATCGTCGTATAGATACATGATGATAAGATGAACTGCTACTTACAGCGAGTGGTATGTCCAAAATACCGGAAGGTAAAGAGAGGAAGATCTCAATAGAATAGTCACCTGGTGTCTTGATTAATGCTAATGCTGATGATGCAATTAACTCCACATCAGCAGGATTAGAAAGTCTATTAAGAAAAAGAGGTTAGCCATAGCAATAGCAATATCAAATCAAAAAGGAATGGGTATAAATGACTCTGATCTTACCGGATCAAGAAGTTACCTACTGTATCTCTATATTTACTAATGACAGTATCAATAGTAGACAAGTTAGCAGGAAGAGAAAGACCATTACGATGACGTGGTAGAGTAGCAAGATATTGTTGCTTCTCTATACTATTCTCATCATTCTCCTCATAGAGGAAATAGGCTACTTCTAAACCATTGTCTAGTAAGTCTAATACTAACTCTCCTTCTCCTTCACTTTCAAAACGAAAACCATGAATAGCAGAGATACCAGGTGTATTGGATAAGAACTTTTTAAGAAGAGCAGGAGAATACTTTGGGAGGATTGGTTGATCATGTGAGAAATCTACTATAATAGGTGTGAGAACATGAAGATGTTGAATAGCAGGAATAGCACGATCAAGAGTTTCTTCAGGGAAAGAATCATGACTTGTTGTCAAATTCAATTTCTGCCAAAGTACCATTCTTCTTCTTCTTCCTCTTCCTCTTCTTCTTCGTCAGTCAAAGTCAAAATGGAATATGATTGTGTGAGGCTGAGAGAGGCTGAGGGTAGGGTAGCAGTAAGTGAATGTGATGATGACTCACTGCTCTGCTTCATCATTCATTCACCTCACTTGGTGGTAGAGAGGCTGTTTTTGCATCCCTATAGAGGCAGAAGAAACGCGTTTTTCATTTACGAAGAAGATTCTTTTCATTCGTGTGGTTTGTGTGGAAAACTGAAAACGTGTGAAGAAGTTTATTCTCTTTTTTTTCTGATACGCTCTACCTTTTTCAGTTTTGGAAAACAGAAAAGGGATCTATAGAGAGTATCTCTATAAGCTCTTTCAGTTTTCATTCATATTCACAACTCTTCAGTATCTTTCACAGCTTCTTCTCTTCTCTCTCTATCATGAGACTATTATCTATGAGAAGGTTACAGCAGAATATAACAGGATTGACAACTCTCTTATTATCCTTCTTTTATCCTACCCACCCATTCACTACCACTACTACCACTATAAGGTCATGGAGGATGATGACCTCCCTCCCTGTTACCTCCTCCTCCTCCTCCTACCCCATCGACTCCAGCTTCTACCATATTGAAGAGACAGGTATCAGTACTAAACTACCCCTTCTTGTCCAGCGTAGAGTGAGTAGTCTAGAGAAGCACATCACTCATCATGTTCTTCCTCGTCACACTCTGCTAGCCTTCGAGTCAGCTGTGCACTTCGTCGACCACTTCTACCACTCCTCCTCCTCCTCCTCCTCACAGGCAGTGATTCTAGACTCAGGGTGTGGTAAAGGCAAGTCCTCTGTTCTATTAGCCAAGCAGTTCCCTCACTTACCAGTCATTGGAATTGATCGATCTCTTGCTAGACTATCCTCTAACTATCACTATAACACCAATAAGAACACCAACAAGAAGACAGAGGAGGAGGAGCAGCAGCAGCAGCAGGAGGAGGAGGTAGTGGTGGTGGAGCAGGAGGAGGAGGAGGAGCAGGAGGAGGTTAACAGAGAGCTACCTAGTCTACCTAATCTCATTCTATTAAGAGCTGACTTATCATCCTTCTGGTACTTAGCCTCACTACATTCTCCTTGGACGATCACTCAACACTACCTATTACATCCTAATCCTTACCCTAAACCTAAACTACTACCTCAACGACTCTATCTGGATGCTAGTTACCCATTAGCTTTATCATTAGGAGGAGAATGGATTATGAGATCATCTTGGAGGACTTATTGTGAAGAGATGGTCTACACTACAGACTACATCATGAAGAAGGTTAACCCTTCCTTCCCTACCCCTTGCACTGTGCACTACCAAGGTAGTGCTAGTAGTAGTGGTAACAGTGGTGGTAGTAGTAAGATGAAGGGATGGAGTCACTTCGAGGAGAAGTTTCTTGCTGCAGGAGTGCCTTTATATGAAGTGAAGATGAGATTAGGAGAGAGAAGTCCTGCCGAGAGAAAACAGTTTATTGCACAATTAATAAACTGTTTAAATACTACTACTACTACTACTAACAATAGTACTAACAATAGTACTAACAATAATAATAATAATGATGATGATGATGTTAGTGTTAATAAAGAAGAAGAAGAGCTGTAAATAAATATATTACAACAAACAACATAGACTACAGTAGCTTATAGTAACTAACTATAGTATAGTATAGTATCGTATGGTATAGTTACAGTGTTACCCCCCCCCCCCCCCGTCTAGCTCCACCAGTACAGTACCGGAGTACTTGTACACTATAGCAACATCTCGGATATTTAATCATTTTCATAAATATTTAAGCAATTGTCTAAATCTAGGAATCTGGACTAGGGGGTGGTGGTGGAGGAGGAGGAGGAGGAGGTACTGCAGGGCTTCTACCGGTAGTCTACTATACTATAGCTAGTCTAGTTATAGTATAGTATAGTAGGTAGTTGTTGTTCTTTCTGATGACTTCTTCATCATGTCTATGTTAGCTTTCTTCTCTTTCTTCTGTATCAATGTTATTGTTATTGTTATTAATAGTATTAGTATTATACTTCTTCTTCTTCATCTCTTCTTCTCCTTCTTTTTGACATACTCCTTCACTTATCATAACCTCCTCCTCCTCCTCCTCCTCCTCCACCACTACTACTACCTCCTCCTCTTTCTTCTCATTCTCATTCTCTTGTTCCTTTTCCTCCTTATTGTTATTGTCATTGTCATTCTTACTGTATTGTTCTTCTTGTTGTAGTAGTAGTTGGTCTTCATCTGACTGTCTCTCCTCCTCCTCCTCCTCCTCCTCACTGTGAGTAGTAGTAGCAGTAGGTCTATCACAATCACTACCACCACTACCACTACCACTACTACCACCATCATCATCACTACCATCACTGTCACTGTTACAGTCTCTTGTCCACTCCATCAAGTTGTCTCTTAGTCGAAGGGTATCTTCATGATTCTCTCCATACACTCTCCTCAACCTCTCCAGACAATCTTCTGCCATAGCTAACCCTTCCTCCCTACTCCTCCTCCTCCTCCTACCACCACCTCCTCCTCCTCCTCCACCACCACTACCTCGAACACTACCTCGTCGTATCTTAACAGCTGCTACATCTCCCATCATTTGTAATGTTTCTAAATGATCATTCCCTAATACTTGACAACATTTCTGATAACATTTCATAAAAATCTCTTCAGCTTTCTTATACTTTCCTTGATGATCATATACAATGGCTACATCACTATAACTCTCTATACTACCTATATGATCTTCTCCGAGTAACTTAACCCGACCGGATAAACACTTCAAAAACAGTTTTTCAGCTTTTTCATAGTATCTTAAAGAGTCATAAACAGCTGCTAAGTCACTCATTGTTTGAAGTGTTTCTTCATGTTCTTCTCCATAGAGAATTTGTGAGAGAGATAGACAATCTTCATACATGACTTTAGCTTCTTCATATCGACCTTGATCATCCCATAAGATTGCTAAATTTAATTGTGCTTGTAATAGTTCATGTGAGTGATGACTAGGAGGGTGAGGGTGAGGGTGA
The DNA here is from genome assembly GCA_015146655.1 of Ochromonas danica. NCBI lineage: Eukaryota > Chrysophyceae > Chromulinales > Chromulinaceae > Ochromonas > Ochromonas danica. The sequence goes on along the minus strand of VKHL01000052.1, from coordinate 175,611 downwards.
GGGTGGAGGAGGAGGTTCTTCTTCTTAAGTTGCTGATAGATCCGTTGGAAATAAGGTTCCGCTGCGTCATACCTACCTTCTTCATAGTATAAGATAGCTAATTGATTCATAGCAGCTAGTACATCAGGATGATCTACCTCCTCCTCCTCCTCCTCCACCACCACCACCACCTCCTCCTCCTGCTTCTGCTGTTGCCTCTTCTTCTCTTGTTGATACCTCTTCTTTGTCTTAATTAAGATACGATGATATAGTTCTTCAACACGTGCTAATTGTCTACCATGTTGATAGAAATGTGCTAATTGTAACATATAGGCTAACGTCTGTTGATGACAATCTCCATAGAGACGTATTGACTTCTCTACGCATTGGATATAGTACTTCTCTGCTTCATAGTAATAGTTGGGGTAGGTCACTACCGAGGAGGTGGTGCCGGTGCCGGTGGTGGTGGAGGAGGAGGAGGTAGTGGTAGTAGTAGTATGAGGAGAAGAAGAGGAAGAAGGAGAGGTAGCAGTAGCTACAGTCATACTACTACTACTACTACTACTCCTATGGTCAGTAGTAGTAGCAGCAGGAGGAGCAGGAGCAGGAGGAGGAGGAGGAGGAGGTAGTGGTAGATAAGCAGCTTTTTCATACATGGTAGCAAGATACCCTAATGCTAACAATACATCAATATGATCTTCACCTACACTAGCTTTCTTCCTTCTCATATACTCTTCAAGATATTGTATACATTGTCTAATTGAACTACCTTGACTACTACCACCACTACCACTACCTTGACTACCACCACTACCACTACCTTGACTACGATATAGCATAGCTAAGTTATATAACGTTTGTAACGTATCTTGATGATGTTTACCTAAAGAAGCTGTTTGTCGGTTTAAACACTCTTCAAAACAGACTTCTGCCAAAAGTAGTTTTTTGTTGTTCTTATAAACGAGTGCTAAATTTGAGAGAGAGAGAAGGGTATCCGGATGACCATCCCCTAGTGTACGTTCACGTCGTGCTAGACAATCACGAAGTAGATTTTCAGCTAATGTAAATCTACGTTGACGATCTGCTTCTTCATGTCGTTTTTCTATCTCCTCCTCCTCCTCCTCCTGCTCCTCCACCACCTGCTCCTCCTGCTCCACCACCTCCTCCTCCTGCTCCTCCTCCTTCTTCTTCTTTCTACTACCCTGGTGGTGATGACGGTAGTTACAACAATAATGTATAGCCAAGTTATTCATTGACTGTAAGGTATCAGGATGGTCACTACCTAGTAGTACCTTCCTCCTCTCTAAACATTCGACTAGCAAAGGCTCAGCCTTCTCTGTCATTCCTTCATCTTCATATAGGGTAGCAAAGTTATGTAACCAGTCTAACAGAGCTAGAGATACCTCAGACTTGATACTACTACTACTACCCCCTCCTCCTCCTCCACCACCACCACCACCACCACCACCACCTCCTCCTCCTCCTCCTTCCATCTCTCTTAACTTTGCTATTCCTTCTTGATATAAAGGTTCTGCTTGATCTTGTTTCCCTTGATGTCCTAATACAACAGCTAGATTGTTCATGGCATCAAGTGTTAGCAGATGGTCTACCCCATACATTTCTCTCATAGCGATGAGGTAGTCACGGAAGAGTACCTCTGCTAAGGAATACTTCTCTTGACTACAATAGAGATCTGCTAATGCCATCTTTAATGCTAACACTGTTGATGTATAAGGTGAAGAGGTAGTAGTGGTGGTGATGGAGGAGGAGGAGGAGGAGGAGGAGGGGATGGTGGTGGAGGAGGAGGAGGAGGATTTAGTAGTAGTGGTAGTAGTAGTAGTGGTGGTGGTGGTGGTGGTGGAGGAGTGCAGGTGTAGCTCATAGGCTAGACAGTGTGCCATCCAATCTACCACACGCTTCTTGACTACCTCATTGAAGATCGTAAAGCCAATATGCTGTTCTACAATCGCTAAGATCTTCTGTCGATCAGGTAGATAGGAGGAGGAGGAGGTTTCAATATTGACTACCTCATGGAGGCGGAGGAGGAGGTGGTAGCTATCACTACATACCTCTTCTAAGAAGCCTCGTCTAGTCTCTCTTGTCATAGCAATGGATAGCCTACAATGAGTTCGAATAGATAAGAAGAGTTCATAGAGACACCAAGTACGAGTGAAAGGTAGTAAGGTAGTCCAGGTGGAGGAGGAGGAGGTGGTGGAGGAGGAGGAGGAGGGGAAGCATAGTACCATGTGCTTACAATGTAGCAAGAGTTGAGGTAGAGAGGTAACAAGCCAATGACCTTCTACCTCATGAGGAGGGTAGTGTTGATCTAGACAGAAGAAGTCTATCCATACTACTACATCCTCCTCCTCCTGCTCCACCACCTCCTCCTCCTGCTCCTGCTCCTCCTTCTTCTCTACTTCATCATCACTACCTTCACTATATCTCCGGGTAAGACGACTACGACTACCACGACTAGTGATAGTAGTGGTAGTAGTGGTAGGAGGAGGAGGAGGAGGTCTGTGGCGGTAGTGGTGGTACAAGGCATCGAGGGTAGCAAGGAATGGTGCCTGCCAGCAGTGTGAGACAAAGACAGTCGCTGGACCTAGTCCTTTATGATTAGGATCCTCTCGACGAACGATATCAAGATAGGAGGAGCAGGAGGAGGAGGAGGTGGTGAGGGGGACGAGGTAGTGCCTGCACACCTCCTCGGTAGTGAGTCCCTCTACCTTCTCTCTACCTCCTAGACGATGAAGAAAGGTATCGATAACAGAGAGGCGTAGACCTGTCATAGTGAAGACTTGCTGTACTTCACCATCTACTACCGACACATCCCCCTCCTCCTCCTCCTCCTGCTCCACTTTAGCAGAAGAGCTATTTGAACTCTTCTCTTTCTTTTTCTTCTTCTTGTTGTTATTTATATTATTATCGTAGTTATCATCAGATAGACTACTACCCCCCTCCTCCTCCTCCTGCTCCACCTCCTCCTCCTCCTTCTCATAGGGTAGAAAGAAGAAATACCAATTACGAAATAAATCGATAAAAATAATAAAACAGGTAAGGATTAAAGATCCAATAGGTAAGGAAATCATTCTTCCAGAGTACACAATAGTTCCAATAGAAGAGGTAACTAGTCAACATGAACTATTTCCCTCACAAACGAAAGGAATTACACTATACACTGTCAAATAGTGTAATTCACCAACAGGTGAAAATTCTGTTATTCCATGGAATGTTACCATGGAATTGTGTTCCACATTTTTTGGGGGGGTGAATTACAAACCTAATGGGACTAGAGAATTAACCTCTTTCTTTAACAAAGAATATAACGGCAGAAGTGAAGTTCAAACAGCAGATGCCATACACTTGGAGCAGTTTATTAGTGTTTACTACAGTATTTGTTTGAGTAGATCGTGCTACTACGATTGTTATTGTCCGGAGATGTGATTGATTGGTTATGACCACTGATTCACCACTATCACTACCTTCCTCTCCTTAGACTTGTAATGCTCTCTTGATCAACACATGCAGAGGAGTCGTGCCATGTCCAATCAGACGACTCAGCTGCTTGCCATCTTCAAACAAACCTCCCTGACAGGCACCTCCATCACAGTTCGCTATCAGATCAGCAATAGCTTGAGGAAGACCAGCTCCCAGCAAAGCCGAGGCATACTCGCTCTGACTCATGTTCACAT
>VKHL01000052.1:142573-171140 GCA_015146655.1 Ochromonas danica | reverse complement strand
CTGTGAGGATAACCTTCGCGGAAGGTCCGGTGTCTGTGTTACTATTCAAACAGAGCAAGTTGGAAGCCAAGTTGAGTACTCAAGCTGGTCGCACCATTCCGCCGAATGTGAACATGAGTCAGAGCGAGTATGCCTCGGCTTTGCTGGGAGCTGGTCTTCCTCAAGCTATTGCTGATCTGATAGCGAACTGTGATGGAGGTGCCTGTCAGGGAGGTTTGTTTGAAGATGGCAAGCAGCAGCTGATTCCTCTGCATGTGTCGAACAAAAAACGTTGCGTTGAAAAACTAAGTAAACTAAAGGGAAAGTGGTGGTCGTTTTGGGGGTTGGAGTGTATTGTATTGTAGTGTATGTTGGTATCTACTATCTCTTACCACCACACTCATGGGGGATAGTAATTAAGATAAGATCATCATGTTTCGTGCTTCCTTTGTTTAGTTACATTACTGCTCTCTTTTGATGACCTCTATTATAGGATTCTATATTACCATCTCATCATCTTGCAATAGGCAGTAAAGGGCAGGTTAATTGTTCCAAATTAATGATTTTGCTCAAAATATCCATACTTGTGGTGTATGTTACACGCAATTATCGGTCATTGCAATTACCACTATAGTGGTCACAGTCTAATATCTTTTGGTTAATCTTGTTGGAGGTTAACCTCTTTTGGAGGTTAAAGTCGTTGTAGAAGTTGAAAGTGTTCAGTATTCTAAATCTAATATTTACGTTTTGAAAATACTGTTCTTATGTTCAAACGAATAGAACACAAAGTGCCACCGGCAATCTTCTTGTTAGTTCAGGTCGGTCAGTCACAGTCAGTCAGTCAGTCAGTCACGCTCAGTCAGTCAGTCAGTCAGTCAGTCAGTCGTGTGGCTGCTGCTGCTGCTGCTGCTGTTGCTATTATTCCTAGTGAAGACAAGGCAGAAGTTATTAGCAGGCATAGCAATCCTTTCTCTCAGTACAATGCCATGCTTCTGAGCAATAGCTTCAATGTCTTCAAGATCTCGAATCCCCCAGTTTTCATTCTGACTCTTTAAGTGATTATCGAAGGCTTGATTGCTCTCCACAAGCTGTCCAGCCATGCGATAAGGTCCGTAGGTCAGCAGAAAACCTTGCTCAGTGAGACAGTGCTGAGCTAATTGGAATAAACCGTCGGTAGTCGATGGGAAAGGACTGATATGGATCATATTAATACACAGTATGATATCTGTACCATGTTGTAGGAATGGCTCGGGTAGTAGAAGGTTCGCATCTTGAGGCTGACTGATATCCAAAGCAATAGGAGGAAGAACATTACTCAGATCAGATGTCCATGCTCTTATTGAGTCATGCATCTCTCTCATAGGTTCTGTGGGCTGATAGGAGAGATAAGGTAGTGCTGAGGCAAAGTGGTGTGCATGTTCTCCAGTACCTGATGCTATCTCAAGTAGACGTGGCGAGTCACCACCAGCGCCTTGACGTGACTCTACTCTTTGTCTTAAGACCTCCAGAATAGGACCTTTGTTCTTATCTGACGCATAGCATTGCTTTCTTTCCATTTGGAATTAGATAATCATCAACCAATTTCTGTTTTACCACGCAAACCAACAATAGACTAACTCGTTTATTGTTTTGCTGCGTGTGAGCGGAAGCTGTTGTTTGCGGTAGAGCGGGAAGAGGATCTGTCTGCGTGGTAGAAGTCAAGCAGTGTTTGAAACTCATGAATTATGATGTTTACAAGTGATAGTTTCAACTTTTACACTGCGCACTGTGTCATTCTGCCGAGGTGCTCTGTGCTGTGTTGTTGGCATGCATTGCCGGCAGTGCGGAGATCAAGAGCAAAGGTCATCAACTTGCCTTCCTTTCCCACAAGAAAAAAAATAAAATCATCATGATTGGCTCAAGAATTACCCGATCTGTTATTAACACTGCTACCCAGCAGTCTCGCAAGCTCTCCACTGGTGGTATCTTTGCCAAGAGAGAGAAGTACTACAAGACCTACAGCGAAGGTAAAATAGGCTGTTTCGCCTTTGCATGACAATTGTCAATCTGTTCGTCTGTTTCTGTTCTTTTTCTATTCTCTCTCTTTTATCATCTTCTAGACATCATATTTATCAAATAGAAAATATTAAAATTAATATTATTATTAATTTCTCATGGTATGCTATGCTTATGGTATGCTATGCATGATGATTTTATTATTCTTTTTTGCTATAACCTTGTAATGACTGTATTGACCTTGTTGGTCCTCTTATTCAATATTACTCACTAACCTCCTAATTTCTTAATATTATTATTACCTACCTAATAGGTGCTGCTAACCCCACTTACCTCAAGGAGCCTGGAGACAGGTTCCTCGCCGCTTTTGGCCTTGTTGGCACTGGTGTGGGTATTACCCTTGTCCTCAAGGGTCTTGTTGAGATGATCTTCCGCCTCAACAAGAAGAACTAAAGTGCTCACTCACTCAGCCTCTACTTCTCACTGTCCAACTTAATGCCCTCGCAGTCGCGGTAGAAATTGAAGTTAACATTAACAAGACTGCATTCTACTTTTTTGAACACGCATTGTGTAGTCTTGATCTCTGTAAACTGTGACTAGAGAAAGAGAGAGAGCATCATACTCACTACTATATGATATGGTGAACTAAATGAGGTTTTGTTATTTACATTGATATTTACTATATCTATTTCATCACTCATTCACTGATAGATGTTGATCAGTCATCATCTACCATATCATACCATTATCAGATGCTGATGGTTGGTCATCGAGACATGGTGAAACCAAATCGTTCCAATCCTGACGAAACAACACAATTCAATTAATATGATTAACAACAAGTCCAAAACAAGGATAATGAATAAGAGACTCTTCTCTACCTTTGATAACCACATTGAGAGTGAGGTAGACTTTGCCAGTAGATCGTGTACGAACAACTTCTCTTCCTTCACCTTGACAAACAAATCGTGCATCAAAGAACTAACAACAACAACACAAGAATATCATACCATATCATTAACACACCACCTAATAGGAACCATAGCAGTAAGAAGGAAGAGTATTTACCTCAGGTGGATTACCCATAAGCCAAGACATGAAGTCATTGAAAGTTGAGTTAGCAATAGGAGCAAACATTGGCACTTCCAGAGTGTGTGGTCCACTAGTCAAAGGTATGAGAACTGAGCCATATCCATAGATAATGTCTCTCCCCCAATAGTCAATACCATAGACTGAGATGGCCATACGAGGCCATCCATGGACATTAGTGGCACGGAAGGTTAGATCAACAGGGAAATTCCAAATGACCTCATTACTATCAGGTGAGAGGTTATTCCGACATGCTGTCTGGGATAATCCATTATCTAAACCTGCTATAATCATCCAGTCATTGCCAAAGGAAAAAGAATAACGGCAATAGAGATAGTCATTATTGCCAAAACTACCACGATCAATTTGTCCAAGACATTGGATGATGAAAGAAGATTCTTGAGCTTCCATGACAGACTCAAGGAAGATAGAATAGAAAGGATATAGATAGACAGATAGATAGTTAGGCTAAGACTGTCTGTCCTATGAATCAAGTCTGTATATAGTTCTGAATTCAAAACGCTCATTTCTCGTCCTCATATTATTGTGATGCGCAGGATTCATTCCATGTGCACAATGTCCTATTATTGTAATGCGTGGGAGCGTTTCCCTCCGAAACACGAAGAAACAAAACAACAAAAGCACAAAAAAAACAGCGCGTTTTTCAGTGTTTTTCAGTTTGGTTCCGTTGATACTCTCTGTCATCACTTCCTTCTTGCAACATTGGAACATCATCTTGGACTATCACCATCCTCTACTACTTGACCTATTAAGAGAAGGGGAAAAAAATCATAAGAAGTCAATTAGTCTACTGCAACTACTACTACTCACTCACTCTATCTTCTTATCTTATCTATTCAAACTCTTCAAAACAAATCATCATCATAATAATAACAGAATAAGAAGAAAGAAATAGAATATGTTCTGCTGCTGATAAATAAATTACAATAAAATAAAATATTATTATTATTATCATCATCATTATCGATTGCCATATTCCATACAACTCTATTCTCTTATTACTATCATCATCATCATCATCATCATACTAAATGGTAACAAAGATCTATAACCTCAGTGAAGAAGATCAAGAACATCTTCTTAATCTACAAGTTCCTATTCCATGTCATGAAGCTGAACGATTAGCAGTTTTAAGAGAATGTCAATTATTAGATTCTAATCCTAATGATCCTATCTTTGATAGATATACACAACTCTGTTATCGTATCTTTAAGGTGAGAAACATTTATTTCCTTCATTTTGTGCATTTATTGGCTTTATTGATTTATTAATGATTCTATTTGTGTTTGCTGTGTGTGTGTGTGTGTGTGTGTGTGTGTGTGTGTGTGTGTGTGTGTGTGTGTGTGTGTGTGTGTGTGTGTGTGTGTATGTGTGTGTGTATGTATGTGTGTGTGCTATGTGTGTATGTGTGTGTGTGTATTCTATAGACAAAGATCTGTCTGATTTCTCTAATTGATACATATCGTTGTTGGTTTAAATCTGCTATCGGATGCACTTGTTCAGAGATTACACGTAATCAATCTCTAGGTAGTTATGTTATCCTTGAGATGGCACCACCTGTTATTGTTACTGAAGATGTTAATAAAGATCCACGGTTTCATAATCTACGTCTCTATTCCTCAACCCATGGTATAGGACGATTTTATGCTGTGGCTTCAATAATAGTACAAGGTATGAAAATAGGTTGTCTATGTCTAGTAGATCCTATGCCAAGATATGATTTTGATGAGAAGAAAATGTTAATCTTACAAGATATAGCATGTCTCATCTCACAAGTTATAGAGAATAGACGTAAAGAAGTATTAAATCAACGTAATGTTCTATTACAACATATACAAGAAGTGAATAAGAGAATAGCAATAAGTCTAATTAAGGCAAAAGAAGATTGTTTAATATTAGGAAAGAATGCTCATAATCTATATGAGACAGCTAAACAATTCATACATAATGATGATGATGAAGAAAATGAAGAATTAGTTAATTTAGGAATGGAAAGAATACAATTAGATTTAGGATTAAACAATTTGATTCATCAAAGGAAACTTTTTTATGTGAAATTGATATCATTAATCAAAGAAATGGATATTGTGATTCAAATAACAGAAATGATGAAACATGTTAAGACTATGCTAACACCTCCTCCTCCTCCACCATCACCTCCTCCTCCTACTACTACCACTACTACAACTATTACTACTAGTACTAGTCGAAGAGGATTGATTCCAAGTTGTCTCTTAATGGATCTCTTCCAACCAGAAAATGTATTATGTAATCAATGGTCTGGTATAGTAGATTGGGAGATGTCAGAGAAGTTAGAAGCTAGTGAGATTCAAATTGATTGGAAGAGTTTAGAAGTTGTTATAGCTTGTGCTTTAATGTTTCTATTAGAAGATTGTTCTAAGATACAATTTCTTGCTACTATTGAGAAACCTCGTGGTGGTATTACAGGCTGTAATGTCACTAACACTACCTCTAACACTACCTCTAACACTACAGGTAGTGGTGGCAGTCATAGTGCAGTGGATAGCTATACTACTACTAATAGTACTACTAGCACTACTACTACTAGTACTACTACTACTACTACTGCTAGTAGTTCATTGTTACCTTGGATAACATCACCAACTATCATAGTAGCATCCAAAACAAACAATCTAACAGGAGGTATTCAATCAATAAGTGCTAAATCTGAGAAAGGATCATCATTATTACCACCCTCCTCCTCCACCACTACCACCACCTCCTCCTCCTCTAGTATGAAGACGGGTACCTTATCTTTAGTCGTGTTATTAACTAGACCTTGTTCTACTACCACTACTACTACTGCAACAACTACTACTTCTCCCACTAATAATGGGAAGCCAACAAGAACAACAACAACCAAGAGCTATTTAAATCAAAAACTATGTGAAGATACAATCTTTCATAGTAAAACAATTATTATTAAATCAATTTTAGATAGTATTAATGGTGAAGGACATGTAGATATGACAGAACCAGGATTACAAGATCATTATTTAATTAAATTCTCTTATGAAATACCATGTCAATATCGTCATCAAACAGCAGTTAATAATGATGATAGTAATAGTAATGGTCTTCTTCATGTTTATAATAGTATGAAACAATCTAATAAATCATCATCCTCTAGGAATATCTCATGGAAACAAGATGATAATGGTCAATTAAACTTTGCATGGACATCAGCAGCAATTGCAAGATTTGCTGTTGTTTCATCAACACGTGCTAGTAAAGTACCATGTACATTTAATATGAAATCTAATCATCTGATTGGATTAGATGATGGTGGTAGTTCATCTCATCGTGGTAGTGGTAGTGGTTATGGTCATCATGATCATGATGATGAACGAAAATGTTCTGATGCAACGGCTATATCCAGTGATAGTTCAGTAGAGGTATCAACTACTAATAGTTCAAAAGGAAAGGCCAAGGATCAGTCATCCTCCTCCTCCTCACCACAACCACCACCATTATTGCAACGTTCAACTAATGGTGGGAAGAGTGTTAGTAGTCTCTCACAAATCGTTCCAGCGGAATCTGTTCGTATGGTTGCTGAGAAGATATCCTCAGCTTCTCCTGTAGGATTTATTCGAAAAGTCTTTAGTTCAATATTTCGAAGTAATCAAGTTCTTCCAACAAGTTTAAGTACTACCTCTACTACAACAAATGCTGTTCGACCTAGTCAGAGTAATACAACATTTACATCCTGATGACTTATTATGAAGTGTTAAGTGTTTTCGAAGTATCTCTCTCTCTTTCGTTGTGTTGTTTATACCCTCCCTACCTCCCACCCCTCCCCACCAGCCCGCCATTCTATTGTATCTCCTCCAATAACAAGCTGGTTTCTGTTTTATTGCTGGTGGGTGGTGTATTATACTACTAGCCTAGCCTAGCCTAGCCTAACCTTGTTCTTCTTCTTCTACTGGTGATGCTGGTTACTGGTACTGGTGGTAGACAAGTGGTGATTCCATCATACTCACTATGAATGAAGAAGTATTGGTGTGTGTGTATGTAATGTGTATATTGATGCGGATATTTGATATGATAGTCTTGTTTTTTCCCTATCCTATCCTATCCTATCTTATCGTATCCTATCTTCTGTCTTAACTTGTATTGGCACTTCTCGTAGCCTGTGCTTTTAACTCTCTTCCTCTGTTCTCTTCTACATATCTCTATTATTATAACTATGACCTATTGGTATTGTATTTGCACCTACACCTACACATATACATCATGCCTCTGGTTGATCTGATCTGATCTGATTTGATTTGATTATTTTCAAATCTAATAGACCTAACTAACCCTTGGACAAAAACTTTCTCATCAAGCAAGCAATCCTGATGTTCTCTTTCTTAAGTTGTTAAGCAATCAATCAAAAATCCTTTCTTTCTTTCTTTCTTTCCTCTCGATGATCGATCGGCAACGAGATCGTGTTCGAGTACACCGTGGTGTGGTATGGTACAGTATGTCTTGATCTTATGTCATCCTAAGCGAGGCTTAAGCAGAGTTTACACCTCACACGGTTGGTATTATTTCATTACGAAGATCTTCCTTGCAAGTAAATTCATTCTATTCATGCTAAACTATTCTTCGTGTGTGTATGTATATATATATATAAATAAATAAATCGTAAAAATCGAATAGAGTAGAGTGAGAAGAGTATGTAAAGTCATTGGCATCATCATCATCATCTCTACTACTACTACTACTACTACTACTACTACTACTCTCTCTCTCACTCACTCTACTCGATAATGATAATAATGCTGTGTCAAAAAAGAGTTAATTTACTAATACACAGTCTTATTTCCGACTATTGTTACTAGTAGTATAGTTGTTGTTGTCATTACTTGTTGTAGGTTCTTCTCCACCAAGATAGAAATTCCAGATAGATAAACAAGTATCTGCACCTCCTGAAATGACTTGCTTTTCATCAGATGTCCATGCTAATGATAAGATTTCTGCACAATGACTTTGTCCTAAAGCAATTACACGATGGGTTAATTCATCTAAAACTTTTACAACTTGATCATTACCAGCAAAGGCAATATAACGTCCACTTGGTGATATTGTACAAATATGAATTAATGAATGATTAGGATCTTGTATCATATAAACAGGATCACGATAATCAATATCCCAATAGAGTAAACGTCCTAATGAATCACATGTAATTAATTCATATTCACGTTGTAAACGTTGTGTCATAGATGTCATTAATCCAGTTGTCATGATATGACAAACTAAACGTCGATTAGCTTTCAAATCATATGATAAGACAGAACAATCTTTACCAACAGAATGAACAATATTAGGACTTTGTTGATCAATTAATACTTTAGAAACACCTTTACGATGTTCAGTATATTGTGTTATTAATTCACGATTTGATAATTTCCAAATACGTATTGCACCATCCATACCACCTGTTACAATATATTGTAAACTAGATGTGTTATTAGCGTTGGTAGTAGTATTCATATCACTACCACTACCAAGATAGGCATGTAATGTAGTCGTTCCATCACGATGTGCAATGGGTATAAACCATAATAATTGTCCTTGAAAACTTGAACAAGTTAATGAACCATCTTGCCAACCTGCTAATATACGATCATTGGAAATCATTTGTAAACATAATACACTACCTGATGTTTTATTATTTTGTTTAAATATTGATAAACAATCATAATCAGATAGATCCCATAATCTTATTTCACCATTACTTGTACCCGTAACAAAATAGTTAATATGATAAGGGCAAGTTGCTATAGTAGTAATAGTACTATTATTACTAATTGTTAATGGATGATGTGTAAAGTCAGAACATAACATACGATGAATTACACCTGTACTAGATGATATAAGAACTTCTAATTCATTGGTTGATAAACTTAATGAACGAATACCACCATCTAATCGTATCTATTACATCATATACATTAACATTACTATCAGTACACTCACTACCTAGGGGGTGGCGTTAACTTAATAAGTCTTACCTCACGTATCTTTTGCCATGCCATATCACGACCTTGTAACTTTACAATGATTCCATCACCACCACCACATAATATACTCCCATCCTGATGACAGACTACAATATCTTGTAAACCATTTGTACATACTGGAATACAAGCACGAAATACTGTCGTATCTTTACGATAAACCATCATTTCACCAGATGTTGTACCAACATAGATAAATAATCCATTATCAACATTTAATGATGATTGTGCTATTGTTAACATTGTTCGTATTAATCCACCAGAAGGTGGTAATTGGAATATCTTTTGTGTCATATTCCATTGCATACGCATACTATCATAGATTAACTTACCTTGATATAGATTTGATTCTATACCATATATTAATTCATATGTCATATTATGTCCAACTTTAATCGTTTGACTTGTCCATAATAAGACAGAAATAGGATGTAATAATTTCTGTCCATAGATAACTTCACCTGTTGTTAAGTCATAGATATAAAGTAGACCATCTTCATCACATCCACATAGAAAGACTTCATCTGGTGAGAAGGCAATAAGATTAGTACGTTGTACTAGTCCACGTAATACCATTAGACGTCGTCCTGTTTGTACTTCCCAGATGAAGATTGGAGCGGCCATGCCTTTGTAATGCATGGTGCCTTCTTGACTGGATGCGATCAATTGTCCTGAGGGTGAGACTGCTAGACAACTAATCTGCTCAACATAATAATACAGGTCAGACAATGATAATGACCATGACCATGATGATGGTAAGAGTGGTAGTTGTGTGTGTGTGTGTGTGTGTGTGTGTGTGTGTGTGTGTGTGTGTGTGTGTGTGCGGGTTATGCAGGGGATGAGGGGTGGGTAGGATAGAACAATAAAGACAAGAAAGGAAGGGTTAGCCAAGACATGTTAGTACAGGATAGGATAAGATAGAGAAGGTGATAGCAGAGGGTAGGGTAGGATAGGATAAGGTATGAGGTAGGAGAGGGTTAACCAGGACATGTTACCATAACACAGGATAGCATAGCATAGGAGAGGGTAGGATAGGAGGAGGAGGAGGAGGAGGAGGGTAGGATAAGAGGTACTTACCGCCATATCATGTCCACGAAGGAATTGTTGTCTTTGAGGATCATTCATACTCTCTATGGAGATCACTGACCCCATACTATCACCATCACCACCATCACCAGTCAGTAAGGCAAGGGTATGCATAGTCTAGTCTAGTCTGTCTTACCTCTTAATGAAGGTGTGGTCATCAATAGGAACAGTCATCATCGTATGACGATACAGACCAGAATATCCTAACACATGTTCTAGTTGAAGTGGATCACTTCCTTCATCTTCACTCAGACCATATTGATCATGGATGGGACGAGTAGTACTAGCAGCAGCAGCAGCAGCACCAGCACCAGCAGCAGGAGCAGAGAGAGGAGGAGGTGCAGAGGTGGTGTTAGCACGGGTAGTAGTTGGATCATTTGTTGCTCGATTAGAGAAGAGCAAGTCATGATTTTCTCTTCTAGAGGAGTAAGACATTTTCTTAAGTAAGGACTTCTTTATTTAACTATATATATATATTGTCTTGACTAGATAGATATCGTACTAGATAGACTGCTAAGAGGAGGTCTAGTCTAGAACATTTGAAACGACCGTTGCATCTGATAAACACGTCTGACTGGATAAACAATCACCTCCATGGATAATCGCGTTTCTTCCTATTTAATGTGAGGAGGAGTGATGACAGGTCTATGCTGTGTAAGAGCACATTGGTGATGTGACTTATAACCAACTTTGTAAATGTGCTCCATTAGCATTGACAAACAATCTTTTAAAATATCCCTATCCGTCCTGGTTGGCAGAGATGCGAGCAGCAGATCATATAGTTCATCTTCTATCATCTTTAACTCGCTCCTTATCTCATGGCTCGCTCTTATGACCGTTAAGTGCAGCAAATGTCTATCAGATTAGCCCAAGTAGACTAAGTCAAAATCTGACGAGCATGTTAACAGATAAGAAAGATGATAAATAGTGGAGCGGTCAAGACCATATCAACAACAACGTTAACGATCCATTGACATTCAACTAATAACAAATAGTGAGTGGCCATAACTATCCCATTCATAACACAGTTACAAGCCAAGGCAGCATGCACTTCCACCAATAGTCTTTAACACAATAAGGACCATTATCACCTAACTAATCCCTTACAGCCTATTAAAGCCTAATCTCTTAGCCAATCAACCTCTCAACAAGACATCATCCTACTAGCTTCATTCACTCTATCGTCCTCCTCTACGACCACCACGTCCACCACCACCACGACCACCTCCTCTTCCACCCCCTCGTCCTCCACGTCCACCACCTCGTGTAGCCTTGGGTTGAATACGACTGACAGCATGCTTAGGGGTATCATCAACCAATAAGGTATCTAGATTTAAACTATCAGGCAGAATATAGTATCGGATGTTGTTTCCTCTTATTGAGAGGAAGTCATGATGCACTGGATTCTTGCCCTTAAGCGTCACTTTGGCATTGCGTAAGTAGGTATTCATAGACACATCCACACCTAGTCAGTTCATATCTCAATTAGGATTTTTCTTCTTGATTTATGGTATTTTTTTTTAAAGGTGGGAGGGGTGTAAGCTTTACCTGTGATAGTACCTGAGACAACTGTACCATTCTTTAACTCAATGGTCACAGTCTCATTATTTAACTTCATCAAAAACCTATAGTAAATCATATAATAAAAAATTAGTATAAAATTCATATTTAATTAAAGGAAGTTATTAGTGTGTGAGAGAGTGAGAGAGAAGAATTTCCTCTCAAGTCTAAGAGAGTCCATGACAGTCAGTCAAATCAATTGGATGATGATTGCTCTTACCTAACCAACTTCATCTTCTTTCTACTTAGAAGAAATTCTAAATAAAGGCTTAAAAAATAAGAGAGGTAAAGAACAAGGAAGAGATAGAAGAAGATGTAAAAGACAATTTGATTGATTGATTGTCTTCCTCTCTATTTGATTTTCTTTCACTCTCCATATCATCCCTTCATCACTCAGCCAAGTGCTAGATTGCTAAAGATTAGCTATCTGGAACTTGTCTGCAAAAACTCGTTTTCTTGGAAGAAACTGACTGCATTCCGAATATCTTCAGGGGACAAAAGAAAACGCAATTCCGAAATTCCGTCCACCTACCCGCTGCTGCACAACTGGGTCATCCTATCAAATCGTCACAATCCAATTACCCTCCCACCACCCACAGTATTGTATCCAAGATGATCTACTCTGTGGTTGTGCTTGCTGTTGTTTGTGCTACTGCTTTTGGTCGTATTTTCCCAGAAGATCCTAAGGCACAAAAGGCTTTATGGGATTCTTTCAAGGAGAACTTTGCCAAGAAGTATTCCACCATGGAGGAAGAAAGCAGAAGATTTGCTCATTTCTTAGAAAATTTGAAGTCTGCTGACCATCGCAATATGCTTGAAGCTCGCAATGGCGGCTCTGCTGTGCACGGCATCACTATTTTCTCTGATTTGAGTCAGGCTGAGTTTGAGGCTCATTACTTGACTGCCGATATTAGCCAGAAGAACGATGAAGCCAAGACTTATCACAACGACAACAAGCCTGTTGATAACACCCTTGGTGCTGTCGATTGGTCTGGCAAGTATACCACAGCTGTCAAGGATCAAGGCTACTGTGGCTCTTGCTGGGCTTTTTCTGCCACAGAGCAGATCGAATCTGATGCCATTCGTACTTTGGGCGTGACTTACACTCTTTCCCCTGAGCAGATTGTACAGTGTGCTACCAGTGCTTATGGCTGCAATGGTGGCTGGACTGAGGTTGCGTACAGCTACGTGAAGAGCGCTGGCGGCATTGAGACCGAGGCTAATTATCCTTATACCAGCTACTCTGGAACCACTGGCTCTTGCAAGTCTAGCTCTAGCAAGTATGTTATTAAGGTTTCAGGATACACCACTGTTAAAGGAGAGAGCAACATGGCTTCCTACGTGCAGAGCACTGGTCCTCTCTCTGTCTGCCTCGATGCTAGCAACTGGAATTCTTACACGGGAGGTATTCTCAGCTCTTGTGGTAAATCTGTTGATCACTGTGTCCAAGCAGTTGGTGTTGATACTTCCTCTGGTGGCTACTGGAAGGTTCGTAACTCTTGGGGTACCAGCTGGGGTGAGGGTGGATACATTCGCTTGAAGTACGGACAAAACACTTGTGACATCACCAACGATCCTACCTATGTCGCCGTTAGCAGAGCCTAATCAAATTTCAATCTTTTGAAGCAGGCAACATTACAACATTTTGCTTGCTGATGTGACATTCGGCACATCCCTTCGATCTGAGCATTGTGAGTGCGGGCATCTAGAATGTAACTTTATATGACACCGCCATCCACTTTACCGATTTGCTTCGTTATTATTCGCTGTATTCCGCTTGTTGTCCAGAGTAGCACATTTTCAGGTTGGTTGTCACACTGGATGTATGATGACTGCAGGGGAAAAAGTAATCAAACTTAAACGATGCAGTGGAAGGATTTCCTTACAAAGCAATGTCAACCAAACCAGAAAGAGGGTAAAGACAGACAATATTTCAAACCCATCATGATGGAATAGTGACACAGACAAATGTACTGTAGACTAAATACCACCAAATATGCACGCACTGAAAGGATTTCCTTACAAAGCAATGTCAACCAAACAAGCATTTACAAGAATGATTGACAGACAGGGTGAAGACAGACAAAATTCAAACCAATCACAATGGAAAGGTAACACAGACAAATGTACTATAAATACCACCGAGTATGCTACTACCACCGCAGATATGATAACAGACAGTGTGTGAATAGTAGCCAACTGAAACAGAAAAGCCAAGGATATTAACACTCGTAGCCAAAGCAACAACAATAGAAATGACAGCACAGGGAAAAATAGAAAACAAAAATACATTTAAGCATTGGACTTGATAGACTTTCCTTCCAATAATAAAGAAAGATAGTGCTCTCCTTCCTTTAACAAGTGAGCACCTTCGCCTTCTTCAAGTAACTTACACATCTCAATGCTATCCTGACATAAGACAATAGCTTCTTGGACACGACCTTGTGCATCATAAATAGCACACAACATGAATGACAAATCTATCATATAGAGTGAACTACCTTCAGAAATGAGTAGTTTGTCTATGGTTGATTTCAATAGAGATTCAGCATCATAATATCTTCCACTCTCAGCTAATGACAAAACAAGGTATTGTAGACTTAAGATAGTATCCGGATGAGAAGAACCCAACATCTGCTCTTGAGCATGGAAGCAACGAAGAAACCAAATACTAGCTTCCTCATACTTAGTAGCTTTGAATAAAGTCCCACCTAAGTTATAACAGGATTTCAATGTTTCAGGATGATCATCTCCTAAGGCATTTCGAGTGGTCTTGAGAACTGCTGTGTGCATTCTTTCAGCCTCTTCCAAATTCCTCTCTTTAATATAGATACCAGCTAGTGCATTCATAGCTTCTCGAGTTAGCATATGACTAGCACCTAACTTGTGTGTATATTCTTCTATGGATAGAAGGTACAACTCTCTCATAGCCACTAGGTCTCCATTTAAAGAAAATCTCTCCACGACTGACTGTACAGAACGACAGGTTACTGAGCGATCAGCATCATTTTTGTCAACATTTTGGCTGGTGGAACTTGCTCCTGCTCCCATTTTTGACCAACTTTGTTTTGATCAATTCAATCGTTTGTGAGGACGCCGCTCTTCTGCCGCTGCTCTTCTGCCGCTGCTCTTCTGCTTCAAGTTCATCTCCTGAATTCTGTGGGCGACGTCAGTTTGAATGCAATTAAAACCACCAAAGTACTCCCCAATCATCAAACACTCACAAGATGCCGTTGAGCATCGCCTTCTCACTTTTAACTTAACAAAATTGGCTGCTGGAAGTGGTGCATTGCTATGAAGTCTTCAAGTTGACTATCACATTTTATGGAAAGAAGGCTGCAGAAGCCCAATCTAGTCATCTCGTATAACTACACTATATAACGATATAGCTATAGTGAAGTACAGTGCAACCAACACATCATTGCCTTGCATACAATCAGAGCAAACACACAAAAAAAATAACACAGTGAATAACTTTGAACTCCAAATCTATGAGTTAAAAGTCCCCTTTATTTTGTTCGTTCAGTTATTATTACGCTGCGAGGGAGCCCAACACCACAATTTGGTTGGCAGGATTGGATCGGAAGAAGGACAAGCAGAAGCAGCAGTTTAGACGAGTGGATAGTAGATACAATAGTAATCTTTACCTTAATCTTTATTCTTCTTTCTCATCTAAATTAATCATCATGGTTGATCATCATCAGACAAATTCTATTTTACAAAAATTATCAACCATTCGTTTGAAATCATGGGTTGTCTTTTGGGTTGTTGGTATTGTCTGTGTTATTTTCTACTGGTTTCGACTTGAATATAATACTCATGCCTTTTCTGAACCTAAGACAACAACAACAACCCCCAATAAACAAGGTATCTATATGAAGGTTCCAGAAGCACGTAATCGTTCAAGTGTCTCTGGTGCAGCTTTTGCCTTCTTAGCATTAGGAGCACAAGCATATCAAAAGAATTGTGATGCTGCTATTGAAAGCTTAGTTCGTTTTGGTGGATGGGATGGTGATGTCTATCTCATCACAGATCGTAAGACATGCTTTAACCCTAAGAAGATTGTTGAAAATGCTGGTATGAATCGTCATCATTTCCATTATGTTGTTGTTGGTGAAGATTTTTCACATGGTGGTATTGATTTTAGTCATCCTAAAGTTGGTGCTAGAAAGTCACGTGTACGTTCTTTTGAGATGAAAACACGATTGTTTGACTTTATCCGTGATCCTAATATTCATACTATAGCTTATGTTGATTGTGATGTACTCTTTGGATTAGATGGATGTGCAAAAGATATGGTTACAGCTGGTCCATCATGGGATAATAAAGATGAAAATGTGAATATTAAGGTTACACGTGCTGTCTATGATGAAGAAAATCATGAATTACAAGATATTCATGCTGGTAGCTTTGTTGTACATCGTGAACGATCTAAAGAAGTTTTACGATTATGGAGAGAACAATTAGCTATGAGACAACAAGAAGGTGATAATGATGGTTTTATGATTCAGTACAATAGACAGAAGGAGTTGTTCTATAATAATACGTTACTATCACATGGTAATCTTCGTGCTGCTGGACAAATCAATGTTACGAATAGCAACAGTCATGTAAATATGACAAAATTTCGTAATCCTATGGAACCTACTGTCATTTTCCGTCATGGATTAAATGAAAAGTCTTACAGAGCTTTGTCAAAGAATTTAACACAATCAGAAATAGAAGACAGAGGTAGTCGATTTGAGAAATTTTCTAGTGCAATCTTAGGGGATGTACAATGTATTAATCATATTTCAAAGGCAAGATGTGAGAGATATGGAAGAAAGAAATTCCAACGCTTTGTTGACCA
The DNA here is from genome assembly GCA_015146655.1 of Ochromonas danica. Taxonomy (NCBI): domain Eukaryota; class Chrysophyceae; order Chromulinales; family Chromulinaceae; genus Ochromonas; species Ochromonas danica. Next base: position 154,532 of record VKHL01000052.1, on the reverse strand, counting down.
ATTCCGTCTTAAGACCTATAACCCAGGAGAAGCTTATTGTGCTAGTCCTTGGTTAAAACCTTTTCAGTATGGATGGGTACCTTTGGGTTATCTACCAGGTTGTCCAAAGCTCGAGACGTTTCTTTAGTTTGCACCCCTTACTGTTATGTGTCAACTCGATCAGCTCTTGTACAAAGAGAAAGGGAAAGAAGTGATGAGATGGTTTGACATGAGAGATGGAGTCAGTCCTTTACATTGTTTGAAAGAAGAGAGCATGATGCCGATATTGTTCATGATAGGCCTGTTAAGCGGTAGCTTGATGTGCATTGTTGTTGGAGTTAGATCATTGTCAAGGGAGAGCATATTTTGATTTTGTGTAGTAGTTGACAATCTCTCTCTTCCTCTCCCTCGTCACATTTTGCCTATGCTCCTCATACACAAATGCTCATCTTGTGGATATACAGCAGTCTGACTATTCTATTCCATTCAATAATGTAGTGTGACAATAACTTTATTATCATTTGTAATATTTATGCTATTATTTTCTCGTCTTTTTTATCAGATTGGATTGTTTGTCATTCTAGATTAGACTAGGTGTGATCTATCCTATCTTAGTCCAAGGTCCATTCTATCTTTTCATCCAGCTCTTCTTTACCTGTTCGAATCAAAGTCAAGCAATATTAACGTTGATATGCCACCAAGTTTTTCCAAATCGAAAAGTCTGTTTATTTGAGTTATAACTAGAAATTTCTGGATTTGGGGTAGTGACCGTAATTTGGAATTTCATGGATTTCTGACTGTTTTTGATTTGAATGCAATTAATTGGTGATTTGTTGCTGAACATCTTTGTTGATAAACTTCACTAATCAGCATAAGTCAGGATACTACTACTCTACATCGACCTTATTAATAGAACGCTATCCTTTCTCATCCCACCATACTATAGATTGTTACAGTAGCACCCAACAAACAACAGGGAGGAGAGCTCTTATGACTAATAACTCCATAAATAAGACTTTTGTCAAGAGGTAGTGTGAGATTTCGATGCCCAATTTCGATGTCATCACATCACCTTTGACAACCAAACAACAACAATTGAGACATCATCTAACAAAGAAGAAGCCGCACGCACCGTTCCATCAAAATTAATTCCTTCCAATAATCATAATCATCATGTTACGTTTAAGTCTACGTAATCGTTTCTTAACAATCAAGAATACAACTTCCTATCATATGCAAAAATGGTTCTCTACTAGTCCACCACCTGATATTGTCCCTCCTAATCTACCTAATAGAAATGCTATCCCTTTCCTTGTTTTCCTTACTGGTACTTTTGCTGGTACTGTAGGATCATTAGTAGGAATGGGTGGTGCCTTTGTAGCACTTCCTTTTCTAAGTGGTTATTTTGGTTTAAGACCTCATCTTGCTCATGGTACTTCCATGGCAGCTGTCTTAGCCACTTCAATTGGAGGTAGTTTAGCTTATCTTCAACGTGAACCTGACTTCTTAGATAAACTACGTAATGTTGATGATCTTCATAATCTACCTACTATGATTGGTAAAGTGAATGTTCTTATGGCAGCATGTGTTGCGTTAAGTTCATCTTTAACAGTTTTTGCAGGTGCACGTATAGCACAAGCAATGTCAGGAACATTATTAAAGAAATCATTAGGTATCTTTATGATTGCTGTAGCACCAACTATTCCATTACGTGATCATTTAAAAGCTATTTCAACGGATACTAAAATGGAAAACATGGAAAATCAATCAACGGCTATTGTTACAACTACTCAACAGTCTATTGATTTGGAGAATATAGATAGTGTGTTACCACAAGTTATAAAGCCATTAACAATTGGTGCTTGTTCAGGTGTATTAGCAGGTATCTTTGGTGTAGGAGGTGGAGCTATTACTGTCCCTGCTTTAACTTTATTTACAGATTTGGATTATCAAGTTGCTTTGGGTACTTCTCTAGCAGGTTTGTTGTTAGACTACTGTTACTCTTGTCTTGTCGTCTATTGAATATGAAGTTAATAACTAATATCTCTCTCTTCTGTTAGCTATGTTACCAACGGCTATCTTTGGTAGTTTAGCACATATTCGTCATGGTACAATGCGTGCAGCTTATGCTTTCCCTCTTGGTGCTGGTTGCTTACTTGGTAAGACTATTCACCTTATCTATTGAAACATCATATCTTATCGCTATTGATACTGTGTGTAATGCTAGGTTCCTATGTGGGTGGTACCTATGGAAAGCATTTGGGAGATAAGAAGTTACAATATGGATTTGCTGCTGTCATGGCTATCTTAGGTGGTCGTACACTTCTAGCATTACGTCGTCTACGATAAGATTGTCATTGTCTATTGGAAGGCTAAGCGGAGCAAAGACCCAAATTTTGTTGACAATCACCATCCCAAACCCTGAACTCTAAGTACTGGCCTACAACAAAGCTATAAACTATAACTATGTTTGGTGTAAACAATAAGAATAATAGTAGTAACAATGAAGTCTTATCATTTGATGATTCTTTCAATTAATCACAAAAGAAAATAATCATAAAAGTACTATCATTTATACTACTAGTAGTACCTTCTGGTTGACAATCAATCAACCCAAAAAAAAAAAAACATACACATGATCTTTCATCAACAAGATTCATACCACAAACATTATTGCCAGAGGAGAAGAGAAGAGGTTCAACTATACCTAGACTACAATAGTATACTCACTCAGCTAAAGCAATGACACATTTCATCTCATCTCAACAAGTAAATCCAGCAGACAGAGCTGACATCCACCATTGGCATGTTGAAAATATTGTCATTTTAGAGCCGATACTATACTATACTATATTAAACTATACTAGACTATATTATATATATACTACATCATACCATATGATAGTCCATGATCATCAATCATAACTTTCCTTGTAATCAAATGAAAGTAAAGTCCCTCTTTCTTCATCAAACTAAAAAACAATGTAGCTATTCATCTCTCTACGATCTATCAACTCAAACTACTTTTAGAATGAGTGGTACTAATAGAATGTGATAGTTAGTGAAGAGTTTGGGATGAATAGACAATAGGAAATCAAGACGCAATATACAATAAAAACTAATACAACAATAACAATAACAAATGCTTGTTGGAACCTTAGGTGAATTGTATTGTACTATATATTGTCTAGGTGGTTCACTTAGGTTGGGTAAGGATTTAGGGTTAGGAGAGTAGTCAGTAAGTCAGTCAGTCAGTCACATGGAAAGAATAGCAACATGTTGTTTAGTTGTGTAGTTGCTTGAACTTTTTTAGGACCATAAGACATCATCATTAACATCATGAATTTGTTGTTTTTTATCATGATCAACACAATCTAACTACAACATATGTAATATATTTGATTGATTGATATATATATTCGAAGTTTATATATATACAACACTAGCATACTAATATATTCTTACTCATCATACTATGACTACTGTACCCTACCAACGATGTAGACTATGTAGTAGTAATAGCACGAGATGAGAGAGTATAGACTATATTTAGTAGCTATTATGTCTATGAAAACAAATCAGAAATGATAACTCATCTCTCCTTCATTTCATTTATCAAACACAAGGCAAGCTGTTGAGAGTCTATTAGTGTTGTGTGTAGAGTCTATAGTATATTCCTAATAGGACATCAACTGTAATTTATATATCAAGTAGAGGCAAAGAGGTTGAAAATATTATGCCCATTATTGTTGCTTTTCTCCTCCCTCTCATTGGTAAATAGATCTCAATCATATTAGCAGTGTATCATTATCATAATCATCATTGTTGTTATTGTATTGATTCGGGGGGTAGTATAACATAGTAATTCATTTATCAATATATTTATTATATTTTTATATTTTGGATTTCTCTTTGTTGCTTGTCATCAACATCAACATCATCAGCAGCAGCAAAGAAGTATAGCACATGACAGGCGATATAATAGTAGGTCCATATTAGGACAATATCAATCAAATTCATCAAGGTATGCAATTCAATTCCTATCATAGTATACAATCAATCAAAAATACATCCTTTTCAAGTAGAACGATGATAGATACTGTAGATACTACATGATGACCGTTGTAGAGCATCATAACAACAGTAATGCTAGTAATAGACAAAGTGCTACTCTAGACTACCATCTTGACAAATATCTTACCTGTATGTTTTCTAATACTATAGCTATTGCCCAAGACATGATATCCTAATGGCGAATAGAAATAGTTAATAGACTAACTACTAATTTAGCTGTGGATCATATACATACAAAACAACCACTACTACTATTATATATCAAAGGCCATCATTTATCGAAAAAGGATTATTCATCATACTATCATCTTTCTAAAATAAACCTAATCCCATTCATTCTCCCTAACAAACCTACACAATAGTCTACTAGACTAGTACAGTATATGCTGTAGTACTAGTACACGTTTAGGGGAAGGTAGGGGTAGGAGAAAGAAATGCAAACAAAACTAATACATAAACAAAGCAATTCAAATAAATAGCGCGTACAGTCTAACAATATAAGATCATATGAAGAAGAGACCACCGCTGCCATAGCAGTTTCTAAACTAATCTCATGCATCACCAATCATTACATATTGAAGTAGAATTAACACGAAACGAGACAACATCACCAAAGCACGTCACATTTTTTAACTTTTTTTTTTGTTGATTTTTCTTTATTCCAAAATGTTGATCTACCACATATCATCGTCTTCTCTCCGTCATCATATCCAATGGCAAGTTAAAGCCATCAGATGACATCATGGACATAAACATGCATACATATAATACAGAAAACCAAAAGACTCTCTCTCTCACTTTACCGTCAGTTAGTACGAAAAGTAACAATATAGTCAGGTCAAGTCACACCACACAACCTTTGTGGTTAGCACAGTATGCATTATGCATTAGTAAGGTGCGGAATAGGGATCAAAGAAGCTTTGTCCACCCGCTTTACCACTTCCAACACTGCCGATATTACCACCATGATAAACATTGCCTGCACCATCAACAAAGGAGGCATTGTCATTTCCAGATGCACTATTTGAATGATCAACGCGTCCTCCTCCTCCATAGGGTGTTGTGATTGTTTTGTTACTACCACCACCTAAACCTGGTGGTAACAAAGAATTACGACCTAACAAATGATCGCTTCCTTCAGATAGATAAGAAGAAGACCCTCCTCCACCCATCATTATAGAGCCATCACCCATTAACCTGGCACCCCCACTTTCACCACGGAACGTTGATTGAGGCTGGTTATTATTACCGAATGAGGCGTACACTTCGTTTGGATTGCCAAGACCAACAAGACCACCACTGGTAGATTGTGGCTGACTCTGGTTACCAAATGAAGCGTATACTTCGTTTGAATTACCAAGACCAGATAAGCCGCCATTGGTACGACTATTTCGAAGGGAGGGCAGGTAAGTTTCATTATACCCACTTGAAGCATTATATCCCGCGCCACTGTTTCCTTGTGCATTATAGTCATCAAGATCATCCCCAGCAAAGTAGTTAGCTGAAGAAGCGGTAGGTCCACCATAGTAGCCACTGTTGCCTCTATCATAGCCTCTAACACCACCACTTATAGCTCCCATACCAGCATTAGCCATTGTATCATAAGCCATGCCACCATAGTTTGCGTTGAAATCGTTATGAACAGTGGGATAGGAAGAAGAGGTGCCCATTCCAGATGTGAGGTTGCCACTACTACTATTTCCACGCCAAGGTTGACGCATGAGCATCCCACCACTACCAACACCGCTTACATCGTTACGATTACCTGCAGTATAGGGATAGCCAGAAGAGACAACAGGAGCATTATATGCTCCAGAAGTATTATTGGATCGATTGGGATAGTAAGGCCGAGCAACGATTGGACCTTTTGGTGCAGAACGTGAAATATAAGGCATGTTGCCACCACCATCATGTCCTCCTACTCCCCCGTAGATATTACCACCACTTAGAGGGTTGTTTACTGCGCCAATTGGAAGACCAGATGGACCAACACCCATATAGGAAGTCTCACGAGTAAGGCTACTAACAGATGAAGCAGCACTATTGTTAGAGCTACCACCACCAAAACTACCACCGAATCCAACAGGTCCTCCAGCACTCAAAATATTGGGAGGAGTACTAACAGGAGGCGAGTAGGGATGACATGCCATATCATGTTGATTAGGAGAGCTGTTGACTGATCCAGAAGGTGTCGAAGGAGGATTACTTCGTTTCTCTTTCTTACTTGCAGACTGTAACAATACAACCCACCCAGCACAGAAGCATTTCATCACAATGAGAGATCATACCACAAAAAAGCAAAAACATGATCACTTACCACTCTGGTATATCTTGAAAGCAAATGAACAGGGAAGATACCACGATCAATTAATTCCAAGTTTTCATCAGAAATTGTCTTTCTCAATAAGACATGAGGATTGAAAGGATGATCATTGGAGAAGACGAAGACGTCCACACATTTTTCTAGAAACTTCTTCAATCCTCCAAACTTCTCTCTCAAACGATGAGAGAATTGAGGAATTGTTGTCGCTTGACTAAGTAATTTGCCAACCTCACCCACAGGCTGGGGACCTTTGGAGATGAGCAAGTCTTTGCAAAATGTGATAATAGCTTCTTCACTGACAATGGACTCTACAATGAAGTTGGCATAATGAACACCCTCTAAGAAGATGTTCTCATCACCTTGAAGCCTATCTGACTCTGTACTTGAAGCACTTGCCTCAGCAGTTGGCGAATTAACAAATTGACCATCAAAGCCACTGCCAAACAAAGCCATTCATTCCATTAGTCAGTCGAAACAACAGTGAAGAAGAAGGTTAGATAACGAATGATCACTCACATTAATGCCACTTGTTGTGACATGGTATCTACTCGAGCTTCATTACTAAATCGATTAATCACGTACGGAAAGAAACCACGAATCACATTGCTATCATCACTTTCTTCATTTGACTCAGCTTGTTCAATCTGTCCATCTCCTTCAATGACAGCAGTGGGTATTTTGAGGATTTGAGTCATCAATCGATCAAGTGCAAGTGAGAATGTTCGATTAATCAATCCAGCACGACGGAATGAAAACTTGGATTGAATCATGTTTCCATGGGTAAATGGGTTTAAGATATTGAAATGCTGTCTCTCAAAAGATCGACTAAAAGCGCGTGCCATAGAATTAAGAAGCAGGCGATGGCGTGTGATAGGTGACGTGGGTTTAGCAGGTCCAGAAGATGATGTCTCCGCGGGGATTTGTTCATGAACATTATATAAATACCAATATTTCTCTTGCATCTCAGGGGTGATTAGATGATACTTTTGGGCTCTTTGGAATGTATTTTGATTATTGTCAACTTTGGTTTCATTACTATCACCTAAATTTATGATACCTTGTATCGTAATAATAGCATTCTCACTATAACAACTGGCAAACTCTTTCAAGAATAAAAATAAAGCTTGTAAAGGGCTTTCAATGAATCGGAAATATAGATTGAAAATCATCATTATCATCACAGCAAGGCTATGATCAGATAGATAATGCTTGATATTCACCTCGGCATACATACTTGTTTCATAAACCCACCAAGCACGAATCAGCAGGATAGTGCGTTTGAACAGATGCCCTTTTCCAATTTTACAATCCAAGTTTTCCAATAAGGAATTAAGACAAAGATCCACTCGATTGTTGATACTGATCTCTACTTCCACAGAATCAATAGTGCAGCAGACTTTGTAAGCTCCTCCTGTACTATCTCCGGCTCTCATCGCCGACGTGGATTCTGGCAGGAGGTTGACTATACGAATCACGTGGCGAAAAGTACCGCCTTCACCAATACTTTTATCCTCCCCCATATCTCCACCGGATATCATACGTTGAAGACGTTGGCTGCTTTCCATTACAACCTTCAAACGATCAGCTAGAAGAGAAAACCAGTCACCAGCTTGAGATTGTGGCACAATTGCTGTGAGACGGATAGGATCACCAGGCAGGAAGCATCGTAACTCATACATGCCCACATCAAATGACAAAGTGTTCAAAGCTGTTTTGATCTGCTTCTTTAAGAACGCAATCGCAGATTGACGATAAATAAGCTGCGCATCACGAGGCTGCACAGCTTGAATAATCTCATCGACTGCTTGTTCTTGACCCTTACGACTATCTCTAGCGTGCCAGTTTTCATTGCTGATCAAAGAGACATTGGTCAACATTGCTGGAGAAAGACAAGTTTGAGGATCGAATTCTTCCTCTTTTTCCAGGGGAGTATCCGCGTTCTCTTCAAGGGACTCCCAAGCGACATCTGGTTGTTGAGAGTCGTCTTTAAAGAAGTCCGCTAGTTCATTCGTCTCTCCAATTCCAATCAAAACATCTGGCTGAGATATTGGCAAGGATAAAGCTGGAGGAGCAGAGGGTCGAGGAGAGTCCCCTGTATTGGAATGAGCCGAAAGATCAGAGATACTCCCTTCGCAGTCATTCTTATTTCCAGCGATTCCTTCTTCACGTTCTGATGGCACTATCTCATTAACAACTGGGGCAGAAGGACTAGGAACACTTTGATGAATCGGGGGCTTTGTGCTGGTGGTGGATGCTTGACGATTTCTCAGCAATGTCTGCAAAACAGAAGTCAGCTTCAGATTGCTTCTTTCCATCACCTCCAAGCGCTCATCATATCGACGAACTTCATCTGATAAAGCTTGCAGCTAAACCATACAAAGAGTTTTAGAGGCTTTCTTTTGACTTTGAGTAATGATTTTGACTCACCTTCTTCTCCAAGAGATCGATCTTCGCTAAAGCCAGAGGATTGTAACGAGTTCTGCAAGAATTAGGTTCAAAAAAGTGATGCAATAAAGAATCACGCCAGATAACATCTATTTGATCAGCAGGTTCAGTATCCATCGTGGTAGTAGAGGAGTTGTCAGGAGAGAATTTCTTCATGATCGATCGAAGATATGCTTCCATCAAAGTAGGTGTTATAGTTTCAGGAATATTCTTCTTTTCATCATCTAAGATGCCTTTTCCAAGTGCTTCTTCTAGGAAAACACGGCAGTCTTCCATACTGTGTGTGACCTATCAGGAGAACACAATCAGAACAAAAAAGTCAGAAATTATCACAACAAGTCAGAAATCATCGTGTGCATTGGGAAGCAAGAGAGAAGCAAGCAACGCGATTAGCACTTACTTCCCAATGTTCTTTCCCCTCATATTGAATAGAGATGAGTAGAGAAGAAGAATTGGCAACTTCTTGAACATGGAATTCAAATAATCTTGGAATAGGAGTAGGAGGACAGTCACTTTCCATGCTAGCTAATACTGTACGATATGCTAATTGATATGCACAATTGACAATTGATGAATCTATCACTAGAATAGAAGATTCAAGGAGAGTTGTTTTTGGAATAGAATAATACTAATTAGTTTGAAAGGGAACTTTCTTGTTATATAGAAGACAAGAAATACGAAGAAAAAATTGAAAAACTAATTTTGATAACTACTACAAACTATTGAAAGCTTTTTTTTTATTACTACTTTCTACCTTAGGATTTATAGGAAAAAGGTTCAAGTAGAAGAAGAAGAAGGAGAAGGAGAAGAATAAGAAGAGATAACTGGATTGCAGCAATACTAATGCTATTATCCTATACTAATCGACTGATTGATATGCTGTGATTGGATGACTTTCTCTGTCACTGTCAGTGTCACTGTCATGCAGGCAGTCCATGCCATGTCACCACCACCTCGACACATCCACTTCACTTTTGAAACGCGTTAATTACCCTGTTTAACTTGTCAAAAACACGGTATGTGCGAAGGGTGGGAAAGGTGGTGCCCACACTCCTGGCGCTTCTGGCGCCACCGAAAGCGTTGCATGCGTCAGCACCACCTCCCACGCCAAAGTAATAATAGATTAACTTAACAAGGATTTGCTGCTGTTTGTTGGTTGCAATCAATAAAATGAAGTTCTTTCTGCATTTCTGGCTATTGATTACATTCGTGATTGTGACAAGCTTTCATTATCATTCATCTAGTAGTTTATTCAATAGGTATAAACTATTGACATTAGCAACAAATCATCAAAATGGTTTTCTTCTTGGAGATTCTGCATGGTATCATCATCAACAACAGTCATCACCACCATCCATATACAATACAGCAGAAGAAGATATTCTATCACGTCAGAAACAAATCAATTATGATATTCAATACTTCTTAAAAGTAACAAAATCAAAACCTACATCAGCATCATCATCTTCTATATTCAAACTAAAAAATCTTATCAAATCATCTGAAACTATTCTCAGTGCTATTAATGTTGTTACACTAATGTATCATTGTAGTCAAGTTAAACTCACTGTAACAGACTTCCTCTCTATAGAGAAGATTACACATATCCTATCTAATGACCATGTCAACTCACTCTCCATGCTGAGAATTGGTGTAGCATGTTCTACTTTACGTGGTTTAGATGAGACATCACCTATGGTACAGGCTGTACTACCTGTACTACTTCATCGATTACAATCTTCTTCTGAACCTATCACAGGGAAGGCTCTTGCTAATATCCTTTATGGATTACGTAACTTCACTTGGAAAGACGATAGTATAGGATGGGATGTCTTATTCATTCTCAAAGAATTGATTTTACGGCATTTTACGGCTGCTACTGCTACTGCTACTGCTACTGCTACTGCTACTGCTACTGCTACTGCTGCTACTCTCACTATACCACAATATCAAAATCCACAAAGTATAGAACAACAACAACGACAACAACAAGTTAGTCTAACAGATATTACACCTTTAATCATGTCTGAGAGTGCATTAGGAACAGCTTTCCTTGGTTTACAAGGTCTATCTATATCATCTTATCAACTTCATCATGATGGTATTAGTGCAGAATTTGCAATGTATTTAATGAATACATTAATAACATATTGTAATAAAACATTTTCACCTCAAAGTTATAGTAATCTTCTAACTAGTTTACAACATTCTTCTCCACAAGATGAACCAATTGTTGATATGATTTTATCAATATTAATAGAACAATTTCATTATCATCCTAATATATTATTAACAATGAAATCATCTGAAATAAGTGCTTCTTTAAGAGGATTAGCAATGATGTCAACCAAGTCATCAAATGTTAAGAAATTACTCGTATGTTTTAATAATGCATTTGAAAAACGTCAAGTGTTGTTAGGTGGTAGTAGTAATGTTCAAGTTAATGTCTTTGAGACAGTACAGGATGGTCTATTAGCATTACATGGTTTACAGTCAATGTCTAGTGAAGATGATACTGTTAGACGATTATTATGGAATATTCATCAAGCTATACATAGTCTTTCTCCCTTTACCACTACCTCCACTACCACTACCGCTACTACCACTAACCTCAATACTAAGAGTAGCCCAAGAGGTGGTAGTAGTAGTGGTAGTAGTAATAGTAAACGATTGTCTCAAGCAGTCATAGGAAATGCCTTTTATGGTTTACAAGGAATGTCTTATGATTATCCTGAAGTAAGAATGATCTTACAAGATCTATTACAAGCACTAGAGGATGAAAAGAAGAGTCATTATAAACCAAAATCATCATCATCATCATCGTCGTCGTCGTATTCTATTTATTGGAATTCTCATACCATTGCCAATGTTTTACAAGGTAAGGCTGTCTATCTACCTGTTCTACTAATACTATGACTATGATGATGACGACAATGAAAATGATAATGGTAATAATGGTAATAATGATGTTTCAGGTTGGTTGTGTTGTTGTTGTTGTTGTTGTTGTTGTTGTTGTTGTTGTTGTTGTTGTTGTTGTTGTTGTTGTTGTTGTTGTTGTTGCTGTTGTTGTTGTTGTTGTTGTTGTTGTTGTTGTTGTTGTTGTTGTTGTTGTTGTTGTTGTTGTTGTTGTTGTTGTTG